>JAQJVL010002386.1:0-33222 GCA_035578905.1 Stictocephala bisonia | reverse complement strand
TTCTAACTCTGTTAATACTTCTTCATTAGTAGGCCTACTTGCAATGGGTTCTGGGCCTGGATCTGGGCATAGTAAGTCTTTGTGGGCTTCGTCACAGTAAGGCCTAATTTTTTGAAATAGATAATTTTTCCGTTTCCAGGAGAGCCCCTCAGGAACAATTTCTGTTGGGTGGTCTTCAATAATTCCTGTGTCACTAGTAATAGTAAAAGTAACTGCTGGCCCCCCAATTGTCATTTGACATGTCACTTTGCCAACATGTTCATCCCCACTCTTAAAAGAAAAATGGTTGTATGTTGTTATATTCTTAATCGCTTTCCATTTTTTTCTTGCAAAGTAGCCAAGCCAGTCGTTCATTTTAACGTAAACATCACCCTGTTCATTGCCTGTCAATACTGATTGGTTAACTTTGGAAACAGGGGTTGAGTTTGAGATAATTTCAACTACATCAGCAAGACAACTTGCTTTCCCTACTCTAACTTTTTTCTTCAGTAACCCAAATTCCCAATCACAGGCAAATTTTGTGTGGCCTACTGGGAGAAATGACAATGTTATGTTTGTGTGCAACTTATTGATTATTCTCCAAGCCAAGTAACATGTGACAATATTGTTTTTGTTCTGGCCCACACAGTTATCCGCATGTAAGTATAAATTTTTTTCTGACTTTAAAACAGTATAAACAGACTTTAAAAGTATAAACAGCTGACTTTCAGACAGTGATGTGGAAAGACATAACAAAAAAAATTCCCCCTCTAAACATAGTGAAATCATAGATTAAGTTTACATAGGCTTAATCTATGGTAAAATATTTTATTGTTACTTAAAAGTCATAATAATTCCATGGAGGAATAATCTTATTCTTCCTACATGAATAATTCCCCAAGGAAATACAACAGTGTATGAAATGTAAAAGGGACCTTAACTTACTTCCATGCTATTTAAATGGAGTAAGTTAAGGTCCCTTTTCTTAATCATGCAAGGGTCCACGAAAACCGATTATTTAATTGTTTTACAATTAATAACTAAATTAAAAATAGTTTTTCTATGTGGAGAAACATATTTACTACTAATTTCAATAAAAACCTAAAAATCGATGTTTTTGACCTTATTTCATAAAATCAGCTGTACTGAAAATTTTGGTCATGTATCATAAGGTCCCTTTTCCTGGAGCACATCACTATCATATTATGATAGTAAGATAATTAATCAGCTGTTGGAATAAACAAACAACTTACATAGTTCTGAAGTAAATATCGGACCAAACCTAACCACAACGCACTTTTGAACTATACAGATGCCAATAGGTTCATACCATACCTAACTTTCAAGACAATAAGCGGTACGTTTACAGTTTTATACGTACTATTAACCAACGTAACCCCGTACGAAGGACGCGTATTTTGCTAGTATTTCATATATTAGTGTGTCTGGGTCAACATTGTATATACATGCCTCTAAATAATTTTGACAGACAAAATTCATTTCGATCTCGCAGCAGTAGGATTTTCAACTTTAGAAATAATTTTAGTAAATTCAAATCTAATTGAAGTCATTTTTAATATCAAAAGAATTTTAAAGTGTTCACAAATACTTTGTTAAAATAAATACAATGATTAAGAATATTGTTTCATTAGGGATGTCATTTAGTTGTTATTGTTTCTTGTTATTTATTATTTATTATTTATGAAACATAACTATTGTCAATGCTATGTAAATAGTTATTATGAGAATAAAAGATTCTATTTCGTTTTATTCTTAAAATTCTTTTAATGATTGAGAAAATTGCAGATTGAAGAGGACTATAAATCTGCAATATTTCATTGTTTAGAGCCCGTTATCCTTGATTGTACAACCTCCCAGACGGTTTTTATCGCGGGACGTTACAAATTAGTGCTTGGTAATAGGTCGTAATAGTTTCAGATCCCTATTGTTTCCAACTGACATTGAATTACGCAAGACTCAAATACTACCACTGTTAAATATTAAATGTTCAAAGAAAATTACAAGTGATGATTACTAATTACATTTCACAACTGTTTAACAATACCACAGTCTAATAACGTACAATCACGACACTTCCACTGCTCAGCTGTGGAGCTAGCACTCCTTGTCGGACCACACAACTACACACCACAATACATTGGGTCTTGCAATGAAGTTGAATAATAATAATAGTAAAAGTGCCATGATAGTTTATTGTGAGTCAATCATGTATTAGAACAATTACTTTATTCACAGCACTTTTATGTGGCTTCTTCCTCGAAGTCTTCTCTACAGAGCTCTAGCCTGTTACTCTCTAGCCTCCCCCACCAACATGAAGCTGGAGAGTTTCCAGGCAGTCATCGTGCGACAGGCCTCGGACTCTCCTTGGTTCGTCCGAAAATGCGTCATCGCGGCGCGAACTGACCTTCCTACCGTTCGTGAATTCGTACGTTCCGTGGTGAGGAAGATGCATGATGTAGCAGAGCAGTTTGAGTGGGACCACATCAGACCAGTGTAGGGCCTCCGCAGAGAACGTACCCTAGACCTAGGATTCTTCTGATGACCCTAAAAAATGTTTACTTCTTCTTATTTGTTCATCTGCTGGTTAATTTTCTCATGTTGGTTTTCTATACATCACTCTTAACTTTCTAAGTCATCTTGGGTCATCTGATTATATCTGTCCTTTTTAGCACATTACACTTTGTTTATACATATACATTTTTCGACGCTTTTCTCCTTGGCATAAAAGCATTTTTCAATGCTGATGCAACCTGCTTCACGCCATTGGTTTTCTCTTCCTGATGCATGATAAAGTGGGAAGAGTCCCAAATGTATTAACTGGAGCTGAATGTGGCTTAAACAAATGTTATCATTAAGCAGGCTTTCTACCAACACTGACAAGACAATCTCAATTTAATACCAACATTTTAAATTCGTAATTTGGTATAAACCGAGCCAAATTACTGCCTCTGAAAGATATTCCATGAGTCAGAGAAAGTGATTGTTCCAAGGGGTAAAATAGATCCTGTGATGACCTTGCGTCCTGGGCTTAAGGACGAGTAAAATCCAGGTTACTGTGATGGCAGGACTAAAGGTTACTTAACCGTACCCAAATCTGTACGTAAAACCTTATTCGTAGATAATGGATGGTAAGATATTCTGCATAAGATAATGTGAAATATGATTTTGTTTGATTTATCTGAATAATTAGGTTATAGCATAGTCTTGTATACAATAGTCTTGTATACAATAGAGTAGGTTATACAATAGTCTTGTATACAATAGAGTAGGCTATACAATAGTCTTGTATACAATAGAGTAGGTTATACAATAGTCTTGTATACAATAGAGTAGGTTATACAATAGTCTTGTAGGAAGAGCTATTACATATAGAGCTATAGTTTCTTAATTGGTAATCTATTTCAGTTTCGTCCCTGGCGAGACATTTAATGATAATGTTCTATTTTCACATAATTACAGTTGCGTATTACAAAAAATCTTATGCAAACTGGTGACTCATCAACAACTCAATATTTTTAGCCTACAAACCAATAAATTAATATACCAAATACCTAATGTATTATTATCTTAATTTTTATACCTTTTTTTACCTACTCTTAAACTATACATCTTGTGCCGTTTGCACATTTACCGTCACCTCAAATATAGCCTCTTATTCCTCTATGTAGGTTTTAGTTTGTGTGTCATTGTCTTTTTTCGTTCAGTTTTCTTTATCGTCTTTCTTGTTTTATTGATTTCTTGACTTGCTTCGCTTGTGATTATGTGTTGCTAGAGATCTTATAGGCTTCCGCCTCCAGAGTTTAGGAGCTAGGCGGATTGTCACCTGTCGTCCTACTTCTATTGGATAGTGCCTAGAGGCATGGCGTGGGTTCTTCTCGCTGGCCTGTCTGTCTTCTGTGCGGCTCTGAGATGGCAGCCATCTACTTCGCTCTTCTCCAACTTGAGAGTTTCCTCCAGGACAAAGACCCCTGCACGCAGGTGACATCCACTCCTTTTATTTTTGTCCCCTTCTGGGACAGTTTGCACAATTGAAGTGCCACAGAGTTATTTAAGTGTATTTAAGGGTAGAACAGCTGTGTGGTGGGGACTTTGTGTTTAAGGGTGGCCTTTTCTTGGCATAATAGGAGAGGAGATTTAGATTTTATTTTTAGAATTTAATTTTATTTTTTCTTGCTAATTATTTTGTTGTTTTTTTCTAAAAGAGTTGGGTGCTCTGGAATTAATGTTTTTAGTACTCCTCATTGGCTGCCCTGTACTACTAGCAGGATTCGGTGGAAATATTAACCTAATCCTTTTTGTATTATTTTGTATTTTTTTAAATTTCCCAACCTTCGTATTTTCGTTCCCAAGGCTCCGAAGATTTGTGATGCAACCTTTTACGTTGTTTTGTAGTTTTTATTGATTTATTGTAATTTTTTAAATTTGTTTAGTGTTTTTAGTTTTTAGGGATTGTTGATATTATTTATTTAGCCTATATTTGTTATTTGCAATTTAATTTACTTACTGTTATATATTTCCATAATTTACATCCACAGTTAGGCCTAATTGATTTAAATGATTAACAAACGGGCAACAACATAATTTAGTCCGTAAATTTGTCAAATCTTATCTGTTTTTGAAAAGTTTCATTAATCTAAATAAACACTATTTTGGCCGTAACTTGTATTTTCTTATTTTTCACCTCCTGGGTCCGGTGCCTTCGCACCCACCCTTAGTAGGACCACTTTATTTTAAGAGGGTGGATCGCAATCTTTCCTTTTTTATTTTGTTTCTTTAAGTAGTAAAATATAACGACTTCATCCCGCAAATAGTCTCAGACCGAGTAGTATCTTCGGTCAACAAGACACTGCCTGAACTTTCGATAGAGCTGGTTGGCATCCCCCAAGCTGTTAACTACTGTGGTATTGTATTATACATTTGTATTCCACTGTAAATGGGCTTATTTCATATTTTCTTAATCCGTACTGGGGAATTCTTAGTTTATTTTTATTATATTTTTTAACTAGGAATTTAATTTTTCAATAAACTTGCGACTCTTGAATATTTAATTTTCAGAAATAAATCATTAATTTAAAGCTGTGGCATTCATATTGGACGTGTATTAGTTCTATCACTAGAAATCTCCTTTCGTAATTGAAAAAAATCGTAGCTGAATTGACATTAGCAGGTATTTTCCAAGTGTATATGGGAGCAATATAAATAAACAAATAGAAATGAACAGGAAGTCAGAAGCTACGAATAATATAAGTATCAATCATGATATATTGGCGTTTTCTATTGTCCCTTTGTTTATAAATTGCTTCTTGTAGTGTTGATTATCAACTCTACATAAACACCTGATATCAATATGTCATAATCTTGATACGAAATATTGACATTTTCCCTTAAATAAAATAAATTATTCTAATAAACTTGCAATTGTACGTTTTACATATGGAAATGCCACAATGAACATGACGAAGTATATCATTGGGATACAAATTACAGCAAAAGACAGACATTAACAGCATAATAGTGTTGAGCAACAAAAAACAGTCAGGACATTTAAATTAAGTAATTTTTCTATATTTAAACATTGTTGTTATGTTACAGGTGTAACTTTTTTTCTAATAGAATAGGGGAAATCCCGAGGAATTAGAGTTGCACATTTCTTGCCATAATTTTTGTAATGTACCAAGCATTACAATTTTTTCCATCTATATTAAACCAAGCAAATATTAAAAATAATATATTACAATTAAGAATAATAGCATTCGTGGCCAAAGAACATAATATATTACTAAAAAGAACAAAATCAGTAGGCTATAATAAAAGAACTAAAGTTGTGTACGAGAACGTAAATGAATTTAGTTTACTATACAGTTAATACTTGAATACAAATAATATTGGGATGTGTGAGAAGTGGTAAGAGCAGACCCAACTAACATGTTTCCTAATGTCACATCCCACGACATTGTGACGGGTGACGATATGTTAGTCACGTGCCAAAAAGCTTCCTAATGTCACATCCCATGACATTGTGACGGGTGATGGTATGCTGGTCATATGCCACAATTTAAATCGTCTTCAGTAACGGGAACGCGTATGCGCAGGTGTGCCGTTTCTGTGTGTATAAAGGAGTGTAAATGTGTGCAGGCCTGTTAAGTATAGAGAGCTCGAAAACAGTAAAAGTAGAATCGGGAGGGGGGGACAAGCCGTGAAAAATGTATTGGTACTATTGTATGTAACTATGTTATAAATTAAAATAAATTGCAGATGACACGTTTATAGCTTGGGATTATACAGGCTGTATCAACAGTCTGAGAACGGCATTATATATTCTGAACCATTGTAGATAAAGCAACAACACTTGAAACATTTACACTCTACTATCTAAGCTTGTATTTTTTGAATCAAAAATCAAAATTTTCCATCGTACTGGAGACGGTCTATAAAGAGTCACCATACAATTTTAAATTAGATCATAGGTTTAGAAGTACATCATATTAAAGGTCTATATTAGAAGAACACAATGTGGCAAACCGGACCTCAGAAGAATCGCCCTAGCCAAAATGGCAATGGATCGCCCTAGCCAAAACGGCGATGGATCGCATTAGCCAAGATGGCGATGGATCGCCCAAGCCAAGATGGCGATGGTTCGCCCTAGCCAAGATGGCGATGTTTTAAAGTTACAAACTTGAATTTGACTATTATTTATTACTTTGTTGAACCATTCTAGATTAAAATTTAAAACTTTGACAGTCTTACCGAGGGGCCCGACTCAGCTCTTGACGGCCCTGTTCACGTGTTTGTTTATACACGGTGTTCAAAGAGTACCAAAACATTACAGTATATTCATTGACCATTCACTGGAAAGTTAAACATTAAAACTCGAACTATCCATACTATAACCAAAATATACGTTTTTAAGTAAATATCGAGTGTTTACTACGTTAAGGGGATGACTCGCAAGGAGTCAGAGGTAAATTTCAAAAAAGATTATTAATTGAGTTGTATATGAAATCTCGTTTAGAAGAATACAATGTGTACTATAGGGTTATTCTGTATAAAATGGGAGTGGTTTTACATTTACAAACCTGAGCTTATTAAGGCATTACCAAGTTATTATATTGTTTGTATGACTTATATTAGGAGAACTCTGACAATGACATTAGATACAAGAAAACACTGATTTGAATAGAGAGTGTTTAAACTATTACATTTTTCTCTTTTGGCAACTGTCTACAAAAAGGTCGAAAACACAGTTTTATTGTTTCCCTAAATCTGAAGGTACCTATAGTTAAAGTAACATTTGAGTACAAAACTTGACCGGTAAAAAAAAAAAAAAAAAAAAAAAAATGCATGACACCTTTCCAAACGTATCAAGTTTACTACAGTAAAAAATAGTTGTTCTATAACATTTTTGGTTTGGTTGCAACTAAAACATATTTTTTTAAATTAAATGAATGAATGTTAATTTGTTCATTAAATGAATAAATGTTAAAAACGCATTCTCTATTCAAATTGACAGTTTTCTGGGAATGAATAGTTCAGAAAAGCTTTCCTCCGACGATTAGAATAGAATAATTTTTTATTTTGCCAACAATTACAACATTTTGGCGTGCATCGTCAGAATATTAATTCTGTAACTCATAAAAAGAAACACTAAATAATGTTTCAATAAGCTCGAGAGTTTAATTTTAAACCACTGCCATGTTTTACAGGTTGAACCCCGTGAGGTAGGAATTAGGTAGGAAACTGCCAGCGTGGTGGATGAGTGGCTAAGGCTTCGGACTGCGGAGGGTTTTCCAAGGTTCGAACCCCAAACTGAGCCAACGCACGATACTTCACTCGTTGAATAAAGTTCACGCACAGACCTGCAGGCCCATGTGAACTGGCAAGGCGAGTAAAGTAAAAAAACAAAAAAAAAAATAAAAATAACATATACACTTATTTAAGATTTTATCTTGACACCTTGCATGCCACCCCCCTAATTTGTTGAACATTTATATTTGAGTAAAAGAGCTCAAGTATAGTTTCAAAATGTTGAGTTTTACTTTTTGAATCACAAGATCCAACAAATACAATGGGCTTTTGATACTTTTTGAATACCTTGTATTTATTATTTAATATGATAACTCATCAGTCATCTTGATGCATCAGACACTTATGTTTATGTCTCTTTCTTCGTCTTTAATGTGTACTTATCAATGTTATTTACCTTTTACGTACACGTTTACTTAAGGTTTTTACCTTGTATCTACATTGACATATCCCAGATTGTTTATTGATTAATACACTTCATAACCTGGAATATGAACAAAAAGGAAATTCTTTACTATATTATATGTGTCATACATCCACACAATTATTTGATTAAATGTGTCATACACTAGCAATTTTAAAATTATTTTTTTGTATAACATGATAATACATAATAATAGAAATATTGAAAAAAATTAGGAAACACAAGGGCAATAAGACGAAAACAAAAATCTAAGTCAAAAATTAAAAATAATAAATATTAGTTTAAATAACACTAGTAAGATTTATACATCATTCTGTTCTTGAGGAGTTATGAATTTCGACATTTTTGCAGGATAGTGGAACTCGAGGAGTTCCACACAGCGTTCGAACACTCGGCGAAGTTTGATGTCACACTGAGAACAGCTGGAGTTCATGAGTTCCGGAAACAGTTCTGCCAACAAATCAAAGTTTAATGTACAATGTAATGATAATAATAAATTACACTGAGATGATTAACAAATGAATAATTTTACTTTTCAAAAGTAAACGCAGTTCCTTTCCTCAGGCACAGTACGACAGTGCCTGCAGTGTAGCTGCTATACAGGGTGTCCCGTAAGTATCCAGCCAAACTTATGGAGGCAATTCCTTGGGTTAAAACAAACAAAAAATGTCATGTGCACAAATCATCGATCTCACACCAGTATCCGTCTGTCTATCTGTATGTGATTTTTACAAAACGGGCAATATCTCTGAGGTTATTTGGAATAAATTAATGAAAATCGTATGAATTTCAGTGTTAATTAAAATTTCAAATTTCATTTTTGTAAAATAATCCTTTTCGAATTGGCAGCCATTTAAAAATTGTAAAGCTAAATATCTTAATAACTTGAAATTTTATTAAAAAACAGCCAGTTACAAAAAAGTTGAAGACTTTATTTCTACCAATATTGGTATACAAGGTTTTAAGATAAAAAACCAATCAACTGAGAAATTGATATTTTCGTCAAATAAAAAAAATATTTACTGTTGAAGAATTCTGTTGTTATTAGACAAAAAATTCGAATCCTCAGTTAATTTTTGTATTAATTTTGTATACTATTATTTTTAGAAATAAACCTTTAAATTTTTTTAATTGGCGAGATTTTAAAAATAAGGTTATAAACATTTTAAAGGCCACCAATTTGAAAAGAATTAGTTTCCAAAAATAAAATTCAAATGGTATATAAGTACTGTAAAAATCAACATACCAATTTTGACGAATTTATTTGAAATAATATCAGAGATTTTTAATTTTTTTTGTAAAAATCACACACAGGCAGACAGACGAATAACAGTTTAAGATAGACGATTCGTACATATGACATTTTTGTTTGTTTTAACCCAAGGAATGACCTCAAGACGTTTTGCTGGACACTTACGGACACCCTGTATATTATACAATGGCTGGCAAGTATCTTTGTTGACATATAACGTTACACACAGAGAAACAAAACTGGATTGTATGATGGTTCATAGAGTGAGATTATGAGAGCAGTTTGAAGGGCAGGGGAGAAAAAAATATCACTCTATTTAGTCAAATGAATACTGAAACATTTTGGCATTGGTTTCTTAGGGTTTGGATTTATTTTCAATTTATATGCAAACATAAATTAAGTACTCATTTCTAACTATACTTTAAAACAAAAACATAGTTCACAAAAAAAGTGCAACATGTATTAAACATGTAATTTCAAAAGAACTTATTTATAATTTTGTTTTATAGTTTATTAGTAAGATGTTAAATTTAGAACATGTTCAAAGAATATTTATGAACTAATAATTTGCTTGGAAAACATTAGTTAACAATTTCTTTCAGATACATTATTATACTTTATAAAATAAGAGGGGATAACAAAATACAACTGTAAAATATAATTACACATTTAAATGAAGAGAAATGCGAAATTGCAGCTTAAAATTTTTACAATATTTCTAAGTCAGTTTTGAATAGTCACATCATCTGGCATGCTATGAGATTTGCGATGAGATCACTTTGATAAGAAATATTGTTCTGTTTTATGTTTATGATAAACATATTATTATAATAATTATGAATAACTTACAATGTTAATTAATAATTCTTAACAGTTTTACGAACGTATGGGCAAAAATCCTAATTTCCTATAAAAAATGGTTTCCTTAATATTCATTATAAAATTTACTTCCTAACTTATATTCCAAATCTCACATATACTTTTATAATTAATTTTTGCTTCAAATTTAAAACAAAAATATATGGTACAACAATTAGTGTGGTGCTTCATATATCTGAATTAGACATACAATGTACATATAGAATATCATATATATGATATAACATTTACAGATTCTAAACAAATGTATTAACAGGACAGTTTTTTCTAAACATAGGTCTACACATATAATGGCACTGCACAAATGACAAAAAATGTTCCATGTTTATCCACTATCAATTGTAAGTTTAAATTAAACAAAACAAATAAGATTGTGACAATTACTTCAGGCTACATGAGCAGTAATATATTTGTAACTACCTCTGTGTTATGCTGTTATTATTTCGTGCAGCAATGTCTGTTTGTCAAAGTAAAGAAAAAATACTAACCCAGAAAAAATATTTATTAAAGTATTTTGTTGAAAGTCAGACTGTATTAATTGGTTTTTATGTTTGATCAATTCAAGTAAAAATTCTTATTCAAAATTGATGTATTAAAGAGCTTTCATTTTCTAACTTTATTGCTCCGTTAGAAAATGTCATCAAAATTATAATTTTTGCTAAACTGAAACAATTAAAAAAAAGTAGGAAATGGTAAAACTGCTAGCGGTTTTTTTCTTAATGTTTTTTAGGTATAAGTATATTTTTTGTAAAACTAAAACTATTATTTCCTTTGAACAGCCAACACTTCATTTAATATACGACATACTTCTTATTGGCCATTAAAGAATGAATAATTGCATTGCTCGATGTGATTGTTGCTCTTAGTTGTGTAAACAATAACAACAATATATCGTTATTTATATATATTACTACCAAGCAGTCCCTGTTATGTTATTTTAAATGGTTAATTAATTATCTTGTAAAGTTGTTAAACACTTTAATAGATCGTTAGGTAAAATAGGTAATTAAATCGGCAATAAAGCCATACAAGTTTTATACCGTAATAAATATCGGTTTACTCGTAGCAGTTTGAAGAATAAGATATTCCTATAATACACAACAATATAGGTTTAAGGAAACAAAATTTCCCAATTTTCATGAAAAGGCGAATTCGGAAGGAACTACTTCAGAGTTGTTCCTAAAATACATTCATCGGCCGGAATTTAAATGGTTAGTGTTGGAATTATATTTTATTGTTATATTTTGATTAAGTTTGTAACCCCCTATTTATTTTAGAATACAATCTTTATACAACAGCTGTGTTCCTTCATGCCAAAGTTATTGTATTGTGTTATTGTAAAGTTATTGTGCAACGTGTAAATAAAAATAATGAATAGCAATTTAATTTACTTTTTATATTTTATTAATTTTAACAGTTGATTTATTACTTTCAAACACAGTCTAACTCATAAAATTGGTTCTGTTATAAGTTAATGATTGCAATTTTGTTATATGATAACTGCCAGTTTGTGAATTTGGTAATCATATAATGTCATAATCACTGTGACAAATTTCCAAATAATTCCCACAATTCTTATAGAATTGTCGATTTAAAGCATAGAGAACAACTTTATTCTATTATAATTTTAATGTTTAAATGTTAAGAATGTTATTAATATCCAATATGTTCTTAGTTGATCGATGTCCTTGTATGGTGAGGACACTATTCCTCATAGTTTGGGCACCTCACAATCACATTAACTATTCAGTAACGTCTCATACATGATGAGTCGTACACACTTACACTGTTACACACGTGTAGAGCTGACACACGAACACGGCTTCTGGTGGGGTTACACATCGTTGGTGGTTGGTTTTATCCTGGATATGTACTCATCCTACAAACATGAATGCCAATCCATCTACTGACGATACACATCTTTACGAAAGATCTCCTTGTACGATATTGGAGGGCCTCTATCACACAAACGATTTATTGTTTACGTCTGCTGTACTGCACAATTGAAAAACACAGTAAATATCCAACACACCATTTTTTTTTTATGTGAATAAAGACTGGGGTAGCTGCATGTACTGTTGTCCATTAAATAATATTGCATTGATACTAGGAAAATAATGTGCAACTTTCATTTATTTCAAACTTAATTTAATATAAATTAATTAGTATATGATAGTAAGAAAGATTATATATATACATATTCTTGGGGGACTTGGTACACTTAACTGTATGCTGCAATAGATCTACATGGAGTTGAAAAAAAAGATCAAGTAAGTATAATTATGTAATTAATCTACCCTCGTAGTAAAAGAGTAATTTTGCTTAATATGAAATCGTTGCTCATGTTCTGAGTCTCTGTAGGATTTGAAATGGGAAACTACTCAACCAACTTCTATCTTGTAAAATAAAATATGTTCTTTGACATATATTTACGTATGACGTAATACAAGCTACAATTCAACCAATATATGTCAGTAGGCTACATTTGCAATCTCGCACCAAGTCTTTGATTACGCAAGATAACTACGAACATATGTAGATTAGAAGGAGTAAAAAAGATCTCGATAGATATAAACCGTAACAATATTATAAAAATGTGAACCCCGGTCAAAACCAATTTATTTATTTTGGCTCAAAAAGGAAACCAAGAATCGTTAGAAAAACAAATAAATGACCATACAAGGAAGAGGATATAGAAGAAGTTGAAGGTCTTCTACTCTGCTGCCATTTTGAATGGCTACGGACAACTTTTGTGATTCTATTTTTTTGTGACCCGAAGTATTGTTGTCCGTGACCTTCAAAAGTCTGCAGATGAAGGCGAAGTCTGTTATTTTAAGCACAACATTATATTTACAAATTAGATCCATAATTAATTTACATTCTAGTTCTACTTAGATACTGTCACCAACAACCTATATGAACTTCGCGTGCCAACTCCGTCACTCGCTGCGCTTGGGACACCTCGGCCTTCGTCCCCAGCATATATTAGTGGCAACAAATATTAGTGGTTAAACTATATTATATAAAATCGTATTACCGTATGTACATTATTTCTAGTAGCTCACACATTGTACTTGAGTTTCAACCTATTTACAGTTTAAATACAAACACCCAATTTTATTTATAAGATTAAGAAATATCTATAACCCTTGATTACATAAACCTACAATAGATATATTTGTACCAGACATTTGGTTAGTTAGTAAGTGAGGTCTGCTACTAAAGCTGGTTTAAAGTACGTCACATTTACATGGGACAACACAAGCGCTCGACATTGGTCCACAAAAACAGCTGATATTTTGGGACACAAAATTAAACATAGGATGAGAAATATATGTGTGTTTATAAAATAAATGCTATAACCTTCTCAATATTATAACAATTACTATTTACATTCTAACAGCTATTAAAATTTCATAAACATAATCATTTACATTTGAACAGATTTTACTTTTTCACTAATTTAAATCTCTCCATGTCACTCTTACGACAAAAAACGTACTTTCAGAGCTTTCTGTGGCATTCAGTTGAAACATGTTAAAATAGAGACCTTATTGCCCAAAGATACGAATAGGGGAAACTTTTATGACACTACTATTTAAAATTGATAAACAAATAAGGGAGGAGTTGCGTAGCAAAAAATGGCTTCACTTATTATACATAAGGATGCTAAGCATGTAAAAAATACATGTACTGGGCCTTGTTTTCAAATACAGTAGTTGTTAAATATGATGAGACTGATTACGATACGACATTTCCATTACAATTAACAAATATTTTATGAAATTTACATATTTATCAAGAAACCTCATTATTGACTAACATGACTACAATTAAAATTTCTTGTTATAAATTATTTACTTATCGTTTTGTATTTTATTATTTATCTGTGTTATTTTACATTGATTGATTTATTTATTCCATATAGTTTAAATATATTAATAATTTATTTTTATGTTCTTTTTATTTTCGAACCAAAACGACATACATAGTGCTAATGTAAAACCAATATATATATATCTAAAACAAACTAAGTTTTTAAAACAAAATAAGTTATGACTAGCCGTACGATAGTACTTTCAGCAAAAGCTTCGCGTTTTACTTTCTCACATATGCGTTAGCATAGAAGAAGTATTGTGATCATCCAAAAACGTTTTGTTACAAGTTGGTTTAAAAATCCATTTTAGGGTTCCCTGAACCCAAAAAAGTGTTTTTTTCCGAAAAAAATAAATGTTTAGTGTCTGTCCGTATGTGTGTCTGTCTGTGTGTATGTGCAGTTCGCTGGAGACCAAACGAATGGATCAATATTAACGAAATTCAGTATGTAGGTATATTTGATTTATTTCCAGACCAATTTCTCACTTTTTTGAAATTTTATTTTTTTTTATTTTTACGGCGAAAAAAACATACAAAAATGGAATTTTTTAAAAAACGGCTGTAACGATTTTGATTAAATATTCAGCAAAGATATGAATTACAATTTAAGATATTTGAGTAAAAACCGCTTGTCTAACTTGACTGGTTTTGAGTTATGGGAAAAAAAAATATTTGGGAATCAAATTGGTAATTTTTAAAGTTTTTATTTTTTAGTGTTTAATATGGAGGAAAGTTTGTGCCAATTCTTTGGAACCATTTATTGTAAGTGTTTGTGAGTAGTAAAGACCTCGTAGCTACAGGTCGGTCGGTGGACATGTAACCTAATTCTATCAGCACACGTCATCTGGGAGTAAAATGGACAACTGAACTGCACAATTAGAGTACTTTATGAAGGAGGGTACTACGGGTTACTAGTCGTTCAGCACAGGGAATATTATTAATATTAATAAACAGTATGTCGGATCTATCTTTAACCAATAAAAAAGTTAAAATTACTGTAAATTAGAATGCAGACACAAAAAAAGTTAACGCAAGCCAACACACGAATCCACATTCTACAAAATAAAGCAAACAAAAATATGATATGAATAATTAAAATGCAGTAAGCATAGTTAAGAATGCAGACATAATAAATGACAAAATAATGATTAATACATTATCAATGAAAAAAACAAAAAAAGATATAAATAGCATTTCCGGATGAGCGATACTATCGTTGAAGAAAAATGCAAGGAGTAAATTTCCAAGATTTTTTTGTAGTATCTCCCCGAGTCTGATAGGGCTGCTAACTAGGCAGGAACGTCATGTGTGCAGCGTGAACAGTTGGTGTTACGTCAGAGTGTAGGATGGGTAGTCAGAGTCATGTTGTAGTTGAGTGGCTGAACCATCAAGAATTGTGAGTGATTTTCATTGATTCTTCATCAAATTCTTACGTGTGTTTGTGTGTAAGTTTTAATCGTTTTTTTAAAAAGAAAAAAAAACACTAATCGCAAAATATTTAGGAGGGGCAATGATACTCCTGCTCCCCGTCAAGGAATCGCAATAATTACCCACACGGGGGGGTGGGGCAATATAAGTGGTACGCTTGACAATACTAAATAGGAAATTTAAATTATTATCGGAAACCTGCGCCACAGTACTTGATAAGTCCGGCCGTACTTGAGTGTGGCTGGTCCGAGTTGGGCGGCAGCCAAGCGGTTGGCTTTGACCGGCTGGCCGACAAGGCTGACCGATTCACACACATTACTAAACCAGCCTACCGATAACCACCAGCTGATTAAAATTGACGCCAGTGAAGTACGCGTCAACACTAGACGTGAGTCACTCTTGATGACAATCATGCATGTACAAACACAAACCTACTTCCTGTCAGGTAATAAATTATAGTTAGGAGTTCCACTTAACGAGGTAATCACTTACTAATACACATACCGTTGTCGTCTTTAGTGATTGTATTTTATTTAATCGGAGAAACTGTATATAAAACGTCTTGAATTCCACTGAAGTATGTCCCAAGTGTGTTGAATATAGAAAGGAAAGTACAATATGATAATAATACAAAAAGCCGAAAAACCATTATTTGAAACAGAAGAGGTTTGCAACAAGGGTCTTGCAGTGGAGGTAACGTCACCAGTAGTCTTGAGGCAGTTAGACTAGCGATATCAACAGTTTCGAGAAGATGCTTGTAGATTTATAAATAACAACATACTAACTAAACCATTTAAAAATATTATCAAACATGACCGCTCATCTAAATATCATTAATAAGTAATATATTTTTAAAATCAACAATAAGTATGCAGAGCAATCTTAAAACCGCAAAAATAAATATAATAAAAAAAATTTAATACGTATAACAAAACTAAATAAATAGCTACAATTAACAATATGCCTAAACTATACATACGCCTTAACAAGTTTGACATAAACTGTTGTATAAATTTTTAAAATAAATTAAATATCAATATCTACTTGGTCAATTGAGATGTATAACTTTATATTTAAAGAAGAACATGCTCGCAAATTTGTGCGATGCAAGCTGGGAAGAAGAGGTTACGAGATCTAGTATTATGTCAAGGTACACCAAACCTACTTCAATATATGACAAGATTGCCACATCACCAATAATTAGTACAACATTTTGCTTATTCTAATGCAAAAATGGTAAACGAAAAATAAATATCACTCTAGCTCATACACAATTCAATTATAGGCCATTGAATATGAATGTAGTGTAAATTTAAATTATATTTTTGTGTAAATATGCAAATTAGGTATAGCATGTGGCGTGAAACATCATTTTTTGGGTAAAGGGAAAAATAAAATATACTTTTTTTTCATCAAACACATGAAATTAGGAAAGTAATTAGTTTTAATAAAGAAGCCTGCTTGTGATAACTCGATAGATTACCACTAAAATAAGTTAGAGCAAAACATTTGCCAAATAATGTTTTAACAGGCTGTTAAGACTGTCAAGGTACGCTATAACATTTTTCTCATTCCCCGCAGACGCTCCCTATTTTTATCCAATGGCTTTGATTTTTAAGAACCACGAGTGCGTGGTGCGACATCTGAGGACGCCAACGTGGAATTGTCACAGCCGTATCAACGTTTGCTGAGTATATTTGTTTAAAACTGAGAGGTTTTGTTCCTATTTCGATGTGGAAGTCAGTGGCAGTCTGAGTACGTTCAGTTGCAGTAGTGGAATGGATGTAGATATTGGTTTTGCATTGCTATTGGAAGTAGAGGCTGAAGAAGTGGCATTATCTCTCAGATATCAAATTGTCAAGGAAAGAAACAATCCCTTATTTTTTTAAGAAAGAGGAAGAAAATTGTTTTAAGTATTGATTCTGAGGCACTTATTTATTTCTGAAAAAAATGTTTAGAGATTACTTTAGAGTTAATCCTCAACTGTTCCATGACATATTGCAGCATTAAAAAGAAGAAAATTACAACTTCGGAGTGCAACAAAGGTCTAAACCACTTTCTTCGTTGCAAAAACTCTGCACAACTCTAAGGTAACTTTTTATATTTTATGGATCGAATCAGTATTATTTTGTAACAATAGTCATATTTGACAAACAAACAACAAACTTGAATACAAATTTTTGAAGTTATACTTCTTTGCGCCCGTTAGACACTTTGGGATGGGATGTTGGTCGAGAAACCGCGTCACGCTGAAAAGTAAGAACAAATTTTTAAGAACTATCGATTAATCGATTGTTAATCGAAGAAATTTAATCGAAGAAATTACTGATAATGATAATATAGGTGTATAATATAATAATGAAGTCACGTATAATATATTGAAGATCAATATATTGAATAATATTGAAAAATGTCCTATATTTCATTTATATATCCTGTCTGTTTGTGTGCGTGAGTGGGTGTATGAGAATGGCCAAAGAAGTATAACTTCCACCGTGTGGTCCGACGCACACCCAATTTTTTTATTAATAATTTCAAATTACTTCGACAGAAGACTACGTAGAATTATAGTTTTGCAGAACTTTATTATTACAATTTTAGACAAACGTTTAGTTAACTTGTAGAGTAAATATTTACAAAAACATAAAAGTTTGACATCCATTTCCAACACTATGAAACATTTGTGTAATTTGGTCAAGATAGGCACTGTATATGTAAGGGCGATTTTCAGTTATATTACAAACTGACAAAATTATTCTTTGAATAATAAAATTAATGCCATTAAAATCATACGACACTTTGTTTTCCAGAACTAAAGCATAGAATAGAATAGAATAATATTGTATTCCAGAAAATTACAATAATTATACAACGGAATTCTAGCCATCTCATCAAGTAAATGATGGCTAGCACAAAAATTATAACTTTAAAACATATTTAAATACAGTCAGTTACCTAAAAACCAGGTAAAGCAGACAGCTCTCTGCAGCGTGGTTAAACTTAAAATGTTATCTTTTTATTATTTTTAATTTTATTTATGTTGTACTAAAATTAATATACTATAACTATACCGATCATATAACTACTCAACTGCCAATCAAATACCATAGAACAATACTACAACCAATCAAGCTCTTCCATTTCATGTGCCTACAAAAAATAAACTCCTAAAACATTAATTAGTAATGGACAATATAAATAACATTATTTAGTTTAAATTTTTTTCCTTTAGACTAATGTTTCAAACAAAAAGTTTACTTGATCTTTAGTAAGGAGCCATTTCCTTAATTTTGCTAAAAATTGATCAATGAATGAGTTGTTATATTTAATTCCATTTGTAATTTGATCAAGTAACTTCGATCCTAAATAAGTAAAGCTTTGTTTAAATATACTTTTTATCACTTTGGGTCTTATATAGATTCCTTCAGTGACACTTCTAGTTCTGGGTAATAATCTATCTGTTTTAAAATTACCACTCCTATTATAAAATATCTTTAGAACCTTATAAACAAGAAAATGAATTACAGGTGAAATTTGCAAGTCGATAAAAAGGGGTAGGAAGATTGACGTTTGGGTTTGAATGAAATAATTCTAACAAAATGTTTTTGTGTATTTATCAGCGCTTTAAGTGTGGTTTTGCCAGCCCCTCCCCAGTTTTCAATTCCTAACTAATCTTGAATGGATAAGAGAGAAATAAAGCATGCGTAGCAAATTTTGATTGAGAAAGTTTCTTAAGAAGTATTATTTTCTGATGTTTTTTCTCAAATTGTTGTGTAAATGAGTTGTATGTGTTTTCCAAGAAAGCAACAAACTTATCATTTATAAAATACATCGACTCCATTTGTTCCCTGTGTCACCGCATTCATGTACCAGATTAACAAGGAGGCAATTAATTGAATCGCCAGCGGGTTGTGAGTCATGCAGCCAAAAAGTGCGGTAACTGTCCTTACGTGAACGCGGTTTGAAAAACGGATCCATACCTTTGCCTGTAGTCTGACGGATCACACATCCGTGGTTCTTTATACATAAACCATAGAAATAGGGAAGTATTTAAAATATCGTTGTCCAGACCTGTTCTGTTTCCCGACCTCCTAACTTCATTGTTTACACTCCCACATCCTGCGGACAGCCATGTTTGCTAATAGCGACTCAGTGTAGCAGTCGTAATGGAGTCCTTCAGTGTCAACAGCCTTGCTACTACCGGCTCTACTAGGTCAACTCCAGCGCATTTCCTGGACAACTATAGTCTCCATAGTAAACATTTTATTTGAAACCTTGTTAAAAACTAGCTTTGAGAAAAAAGTCTCTGTGAAAGAGCATTTCTAAAAGTTTGTTACCATTCATCTTATCTTAAGAAATTATTTACGTGTGTAAATTTGAAAAATATACATTTAATAGTGCAGTAATTATACCATTCAAACATATTACATGGATATAATAATTTTACTAACCAACACTCTTAGAAAAACAATTACTTTTTACAGTATAGTGGGCATAGCTGTCCAGGTCCCCTCGACTGTTAAGACGAGCCCATTTTATTTTTTTTTCTGTTATCGTTGGATCACCGGCTTAACCCAAACCTAACCTAACCCACCCGCCCACCCATGCACGTATAGTGGTTCTGATTATCCGATTACAGATTATCAGAAAAAATAACTTAATATATTTGTTGTATTTTCTATTATAAACAATATTATTATAACCGTTAAATAAATATAAGATTTTAATCTCATACAATGAAAAATAATTTTTGTAATTTAAATTATGTATGCCAAGGTAAGAAAATAGCCCAAATGAATTTTATCCGTTAAAATGTGGGAGGATATTTATACAAAAACACATAAAAAGTAATCAATAATAAAAATCAAAATGTATGTAGTATCAAATGTAATGTATAATGTAATCTTATCAAACAAACCCCAGTTTCCAATACCAAATGTAAGTTATTTTAGTATTTCGTTTAGTCAGATTATCGTAAGTTATTCTGGCCCGGTAAAAAAAAAAAAAATAAAAAATAAAAAAATAAATAAAAAAAAAAATAAAAATGAGGTAAGTGCCCAGACATTTATTGATAATTTCAAGGTATTTTAAATTATATGGCACTTGACATATTTGAAAATGTTCAATGGTAAGCCATCACAAATACAAATAAAACAATGACTTTGAATCCTTACTTTTTCTAAACTTTTCAGGTACAATATTGCAGTAAAGATCATATAAAACAACTGATCTAATTCAATTTGATAAGGGCTACGTGTACTGGTATAGAATTATAGGCCATAGAGTATTGAAAAATATTAACCAAACATCCCCCCCCAATTTCACAAGTTTTAAACGTGAAATTTTGTGTTTGTTGTTTACCAATACAACATGTATAATGACAACAATATACAACATATGTATATTATGACCAATATGAACAATAAGTATTTTTTTACGTGAACTCTCGGCAGAAATCTCAGGGCAGATCATAAGGCACGAGTATATAAGTTCAAAAAGATGATGTATGGTAAAATGTTTCGACTGAATATAGGCTGCAACATTAGAGTCTAACTTTAACTGTATTGAGTAAAAAGCATAAATAGTTTTTATTGAATCGAACAAATAAACATAATATCACTGTCATATTATGACTGCAAAGGAAGTCAGGTGTTAGTTAGTTGATATTTCCGTAAATGTTAACTGAAACATAATTACATTGACGTATATACATGGAGGTCATAAAGGCCCTTGCCCCAACTTTGTTCCTCAGTTTATATTTAAAGTTTTTTAAAGTGATGCCATTTATTATGTAGGTAGATGTTCTAACTTTTTAAGTGTTATGGAATATTGGGAGTAACCTGAGGTCCAAGATATGGGAGTCAACTTCTGAATTCTCTTCTCTTCCTGATCTACGTCAACGACGTTAGCTCATCTGTGAAACATGGACAACTCGTCCAGTACGCAGATGATGCGACTCTCTTTTTTAATGAAAAGTCAAACACAGAACTGGAAAG
Source organism: Stictocephala bisonia (assembly GCA_035578905.1). Taxonomy (NCBI): domain Eukaryota; kingdom Metazoa; phylum Arthropoda; class Insecta; order Hemiptera; family Membracidae; genus Stictocephala; species Stictocephala bisonia. The sequence goes on along the minus strand of JAQJVL010002386.1, from coordinate 11,564 downwards.
GATTGCATTCATGGAACTCAATAATTCAATTCAGCATTTCAACGAGCTCAACCTTAAAACAAATCCAATCAAATCATCATTCATACAGTACTGCTTGCGACAGAGTGACTCAGATTGTAGTCCAACAATCATGTTGGATGAAACTAAGGTTGGAGAGGTCTACTCGACAAAATTCCTCGAAATTCATCTCAATCGAGGGATGACTTGGGACTGTCACGTAGACCATGTTTGTTCTAAGCTGTCTTCAGGCATCCATGTTTTAAGACAACTATCCAAATACTGCCCTACTCAGATACTGATAACGGCGTATTATGGTGTAATCTACCCTCACTTGTCTTACGGACTGGTACTATGGGGAGGTTGTGTAAACGTACACCTGTCCAAAGTATTCGACCTGCAAAAAAAAGCAGTTCGAATAATCGCGAAATTCAATAGAAGAGAGTCGTGCAAGCCAGCCTTCATAAATTTAAAACTGTTGACTCTACCTTTCCTCTATATCTTAGAAAAATGCATATTCTTTAGGTCTAAATGCAATCACTTAAGAGGTAGCGACATACACCCTTATGAAACTAGAGGCAGAGAGAACTACCGAACTGGGAGACAACGAACGGTAGTTCACGAACATTTACCCTCGCAGTCAGGAGTCCAATTATTCAACAAGTTACCTGATCACATTAAAAGTGCCCCAATGACTAAGGCGTTTAAAAATTGTCTAAAAACATCATTAATTACTCACGTATTCTACAATATTGACGAGTTTATGGCACGTGGTTGGGTAAGACCAGAGTGGGCTAAATTCGAATGAATGAGGTTTGAATGAATGTGACCATTCTGTATGTTTGAAAGAGTCGTAGATGTCATGGAGTGAATGGAAATTTTTAGTAATATTTATTCATAATATCTTGACGATTGCATGCAATGTTAAATTGTTCCGCAATAAAAATATTTATTTTATTTTATGAGAAGACAGTCATGTGACATGTCTATTAATATTGCCTTTTCACCCTAAAAACAATGGTATATTTAAAATTCAAAAGGGTTGTACCGTTTCCAAGATATCAGTAGGTTAAAGATGTAGAAGGCGACTTGAAATTTGTAATGAGAGTCATGTGACATGTCCATTAACATTGTCTTTTCACCCTGTAAACAGTGGTGTATTTAAAACTCAGTAGGGTTGTACCGTTTTAAATGTGAGAACTACTGAAAGGAATTTTCCCTAAATATTAATAAAAAAATTACACTGAAAGATTTTTAAAGAAAAAACCGAAATATTGGAAACCGTAGAACCCTTTAGAATTTTAAATATAACATGTTTTCAGGATGATAAGGCAATGTTAATAGACATATCACATGACTGTCTTCTCATTAAGAATTCAGTCATAAATTCAGTCATAAAAATAAGTTGCCTCTGTATCTTGAACCTCAGGTTGCTATCAATCTTCCGTAATACTTAAAAAGTTACAGCATCTACCTACATAATGAATGGCATAGCTGCAAAAACAGTTTAAATGTAAACTGTTGAACAAAGTGGGTAGGTGGGGAGCAGCAACAATTTCGAATAAATAATTGTAACCCTTACAACATTCGTCGCCAGTAATGAATAAAGTCAATAAATTATTTCCATAGAAGGTCTCTCATGAATTATATAATTAGACAGTTTTACACAATCACTGTTAGCTAAAAAAATCAATCGAGTTAACAACCTTTTCTCAATAAACTATAAATAATGAAACATAATGAAATAAGCCACAACTAATTAACAAACAATGATTGGTGAAACATGTCCTAAGTGATCAGTATACATTCAATATAAATTTAAGTTAAAAAAAACGTATTTTGTAAAAATATCAATATTCAGCAGGAAAATTAGCATAAATAGTATGCAGCAAAAAGTTACATTTGAAGGAACTAAATTTTTGTGTGGTGAGATAAAGAAGAACGGGTTTTTAATATGAATACTAGTAATAGAATGGTAAAAAAATACAAGGTTGAATAGTGACTATTAGTCGAACACAAAAACACATCAAATAGTCAATAAAGCCCATATACGAGTATTTAACTTTCGATTAATTTTCGCTAATATTTTGATCTGCCCCAATACATAGTAATTTTATTTAATAAAAAAAGCGCAAACAAAAATAAAATAATAAACTTGTTTAATTTTGGCGTTATGGAAAGACAAAGAGTTAGGTCCCTTAGACTTATAGTTTGAAAAGCCGTTAGTTGGAAGTGGTTATATTTTCCTGAATATTTGTATGATTTTATATGGCGAAGCAGTAAATTTATATTCATGAATTTACAATTATATAACTCCGTTTTTCTAACATTATTTACCAGGTCTAATATCAGTTTTTTTTAATTAAAAGTAAAATACAAAAATAAAAGTAAATACAAGTATTTTTTCTATTGACACTTTATTTTGTGTTGATGATTACAAGAGCTTTAGGTGAACGATGCTTTACCTAATTGTCAAAGGAAATGATGCTTCCATGAGTTGATTAGAGAAGGACATTTGTTATTGCATACCTCGCTTAATCATTAAGCGTTGATTAGATTTTAGAGAAAATTGACAGTAGTTTTCTTTCCATATATCAATTTATGCGTCTTCTATGAGTAAATTACTTACACAACATCCTCACTTACTTGTTACTGCTCAGTTACTCGCACTAAACAATTGACTCAATCTTTGTATTAATTTACTCTCGAAACGTCCTCAATGGCCTTGTTACTGCTCAATTACTCTCAGTTAACAAGTGACTCCATCTTTGTAACAATTTACTCTCGCAACATTCTCACTTCCTGGTTACTGCTCAGTTACTCTCAGTAAACAAGTGACTCCATCTTTGTACTAATTTACTCTCGCAACGTCCTCACTGGCCTTGTTACTCCTCAGTTACTCTCAGTAAACAAGTGACTCCATCTTTGTACTAATTTACTCTCGAAACGTCCTCACTGGCCTTGTTACTCCTCAGTTACTCTCAGTAAACAGGTGACTCCATCTTTGTACTAATTTACTCCCGAAACGTCCTCACTGGCCTTGTTACTGCTCAGTTACTCTCAGTAAACAAGTGACTCCATCTTTGTACTAATTTACTCTCGCAACATCCTCACTTCCTTGTTACTGCTCAGTTACTCTCAGTAAACAAGTGACTCCATCCTTGTACTAATTTACTCTCGCAACATCCTCACTTCCTGGTTACTGCTCAGTTACTCTCAGTAAACAAGTGACTCCATCTTTGTACTAATTTACTCTCGCAACATCCTCACTTCCTTGTTACCGCTCAGTTACTCTCAGTAAACAAGTGACTCCATCTTTGTACCAATTTACTCTCGAAACGTCCTCACTGGTCTTGTTACTGCTCAGTTACTCTCAGTAAACAAGTGACTCCATCTTTGTACTAATTTACTCTCGCAACATCCTCACTGGTCTTGTTACTGCTCAGTTACTCTCAGTAAACAAGTGACTCCATCTTTGTACTAATTTACTCTCGCAACATCCTCACTTCCTGGTTACTGCTTAGTTACTATCAGTAAACAAGTGACTCCATCTTTGTACTAATTTACTCTCGCAACATCCTCACTTCCTTGTTACTGCTCAGTTACTCTCAGTAAACAAGTGACTCCATATTTGTACCAATTTACTCTCGAAACGTCCTCACTGGTCTTGTTACTGCTCAGTTACTCTCAGTAAACAAGTGACTCCATCTTTGTACTAATTTACTCTCGCAACATCCTCACTTCCTTGTTACTGCTCAGTTACTCTCAGTAAACAAGTGACTCCATCCTTGTACTAATTTACTATCGCAACATCCTCACTTCCTGGTTACTGCTCAGTTACTCTCAGTAAACAAGTGACTCCATCTTTGTACTAATTTACTCTCGCAACATCCTCACTTCCTTGTTACTGCTCAGTTACTCTCAGTAAACAAGTGACTCCATCTTTGTATTAATTTACTCTCGTAACGTCCTCCTTCCCTGTTTATTAAATTTATAATAAATTTATATAAATTTACTGTTAATAAATTTAGAAAATTACTAAAAGCTCAGTTGCTGCAAAAAGAATATTAAGTTTTTCGGTAGGTAACTTTATGAATGATGGCTTATATTAATTGCTATTATAATTGTAAATAAGACTAATTTATATATTAATTTCGTATTATCACTGTAAATGGGACGATTGTCATGCAAGTTTTGTTTTACGACAATAAATTTGATTTGATTTGACTGCTCAGTTACTTTCAGCGTCAATCTTTTTATCAATTTACTCTCGCAACATCCTCACTTCCTGGTTACTGCTCAGTTACTCTCAGTAAACAAGAGAGTCCATCTTTGTATCAATTTACTCTCGCAACAGTTTCTAGACGTAAAATGGAAACGTTTTATTATAATTAAAAGGATTTTTTCTATGAAAACTCTGTTAGACAGTAAGAAAAAGAATGGTTGCACATTTATCACTGAAAGTTGCTATTGTCCGTAGGCTTGCGTGAGCCTGGTAATATTCATCCAGAGGTGGCCGGCCAAGAAAACTTACTTTTCTGAAGATGCAGGGAGAAACAATATTTTCGTTTCTTTGTTTGTCCTATGTACGTACTGGTGAAACAAAGTTTCATAAAGTTCTTAAAGTATTAGGCTGACCATAATTCTCTCACTATAATTTAGTCAAAATTAGGACGAAAAAGTAAAAATATTCCCAACCAATGATGAAATTATTTATAATGATTGTAAGAGGATTTTATGTAACTAACGTATTTCGAAAAAATATTCCAATGAATGCAACATTTTAAGAGATCACTAAAATTTTACATTGAGACCTAAAAAATACAAATAAATAAATAAGCACACTTATTCACTCTTAAAATGTATCAAAGGGATTGCTCTTGGATAGAGATATCAGACAGGTCTATTAGTATAGTACACCTTGGGCCTGAAGTATGCATTTCCTAAGTAAGGAAAACTCCACCATACACATCTCAAATATCTCATAAAGTAAATAGAGGCCCGCTTAGAAGATGCATAAATAGCAATTCATAGTAATGAAGTGTATGGAATTGTCTGTAGTAAATTCACCTTGCGAAGCAAACTGAGCGAATTTACCCCCGAAAAAGTAAAATCAGAAAAAGAGTGTTTTAGCAGAGTATGTAAAATTGTAGTGTTACATGGAATTTTTAACTTTTTTGAGTTAAAAACTTGAAATGTTAGTAAAATGTAATTTTCACAAAACTTTTTTGTCCTTCATTAAAAAACTGGCAAGTTTTTAAAATGCTCGGTCAAAAAATGAGCAAGTTATGAGGCCATTGATGCGTACACCTCTTCATGGGACCAGCCACGAAAAAAAAGTTTACAATTAATTAATATTGCATGTAGGCTATTTGAATATTTTATTAAATACCATGGTTTATTTATTTTAGCAATGGCTATACTTCTTTTGAAGAAGAGCACAATTTCAATTTAATAAATAAGATTTAGAAAATCGGATATAAGGTTGAGTGGAAGATAGGAACAGTCATACCTACACCAAATAAAGATATTTTTCATTTGATTAACATTTACAAATTTAAGAATCCATTGAAATCCTCTGTTAATAGCCTATAGTTTACTAAATAAACTCTATTTATATATCATAATATAATGTTTAATTTATTGTCAATGTCTGAAGATGCTTGGCTTGTATTTGAAAGGCCTCATGCAAATAAAAAAAATTTGTAAATAATGTTCCTTTGTTAATAATTAATTGAAGAATTATTTAACAGTTGTAATATAATCAAAACAGCTGTATTTTGAAAATCAGCTGATTCACACAAGTCTACATGCTTAGTCATTATTATTTGATCCAATTATCTTTCTTTTATTTATCAGTACAAATAATTATAAGATATGAACTTTTCTGGTAATATTTCATTTTAATTTTTTAGAGTAACTTAAGTTAGACTTGTTAACAAAATTAAATAGTCACTTAGGCCTCACTATGATTGTAAGCAATATGACATGGCGTCCGCTCCCACAGTGTCCATGTTGGGTGGTAGTCAGAGTGCAAATGAAGTGTAGGGAAGATAACTGAGTATTAGTTGAAAATCAGACCAATACTACTTGGTTCAGATTCCACGTAAAGCTGTAATAGGTCCCTTAGTTCCCATAGCCATTGGGCTATTAAATGGCTATTTCTAAGGAAAAGTCGATATTTTTTTTTGAACAATGACTACAATCGTTCATCTACATTCATTACACTCATTTGCCCCTCGCATTCGTCCACATCTCTACGATCGGCGTCTTAATATTGAATGAATTAATAAAAATTCCGCTCCATGATGATTTTAAATAATCAAACCTAAACCAAGTCAAAAATGAATGATGAAAATGTGTTTCTAATTGTTGCCGATGTTAATGATCAGGAGGGTGTTTAAACAATGCAATTTAATTTATTCGAAAATTATTTTAACTTAGCCCCAACTAATAACTCTAAACTATTAAACACACTTATGGTCTAATAATGATCACTGGACTACTATCGATGTCAAACATTTCCTCCGATATCTGAAAATCTTATGACTAAATCTTAAGATTGGATGTCAGGATATATAATAATTATAGTGGATATCCAGAAAATCTACAAATTCCAGGACATGAAAATCAGGATACCTGTAAAAAATGAAATAGAAAAACGTCTCATGTTGTTTTGATAATTCATTTAATAAAATATCGATGTTTTAAAACAATGAATTGAACATAAGTTGCCATTTTTTGCAGGAATGGAAAATTAATTTACTATAAATAGTTTTTACTGATAAGATAATAATAAATACATAAATACAAACTAGGAAGAAGAGTTTGAAGGTAATCAGTACTACATGTAGACAAAGAGACATCCTGATTGTCTACCTTTTGGTAGGGGAACCTTGACTTTTACTAATGGAAGGTCGCCGTCACTGCTTATAAAACACTAAAATAACTAAATTTTTAACCAAAGCATTGATTAGTAAATTGGAGCGATAAGGAAATTATTGTAATAAATTGTTTTATACAAAAACTTGGGGTCAACAACCACGTTACGCATGACATCTACTTCGTTTGTTGCTCTCCTGTGATTTGAAACATTCAAGCTATTTATCATCTAAATTTTCATAACTCTGCAAAAAAGTGTTGTATAAATAAACACATATAAATTTCATATTCCTGTAAATATTGATTTTTATTGCCAGCCTTTTAAAAAAATGTGACTGAATTAAAAATGTAAAAACTTATTAATCTATAAAATTTATAGTTATAAAAACTTGTGAGGAAGTTTTACAATTTTTATCTGCCATCACAGAACTAATTCCAAACTATTCATTCAAAAACTGTTGCTCCAATTGCATAAAGACTAATCAACCATACCTGAAAACGGCGCAAAAAGCAACCACTATGTGATCCATAGTTTTAGTTTCAGCGCCGCTATCACATAACTGATCATTTCCCATTCCCCAAATATATTTCGAGTTGGTGTATCTTTCCGCACCTGTGAGAAAGTGATTTAACATAGACCATTCCTTACGAGGAAGGTTTATTCTACCTGTGACAGTCATAGGGTCTGATACCCGAAACGTGTTCCTTGTCTATTATCATAGTATAGAATACGTTTCAATGAAAATAACGAAATGATATTGGATGAAAATGAAATGAAATAAACTAAAAATAATTTTGATTGTATTTCATCAGTCTTCAGCATGTTAATAAAACTAACCTAAAATAAATGGTTGCAGACTGTCTCTGTCTATGAGCCAGCATAGAGAGTTTTAAATAAATTTAGATAATAGTTGTGTAGTATTATGCAACCTAACTGTTTTATTGTATCGATCTTACGTAATAATATTTGAAATTATGAAATAATAAAGTTAACACTGTGTTTAACGATATTTTACGTGTTCGTTTTTATACTTATAAACCAGTTATTATCAATGCAAAAACATTTCTAAACGGTTGTTATTGTATACGTTTTGATTTTTATAATTATTAGAATAGCAGATTAAAATATTTTAAAACATTTAAAACAACTGTTTCAAGCAACAAACGTAAACAACTGACCAAAGAAATATTCCGAGTTAAAAAAAAAAAAGAAAAAAAAAGAATGATGTTAGTGTAGCTACAAACTCATCAAACGATTCTTTAACTTTAAAATACTAACAATATAAAATGTTCTAGTGTAGATAGAATATTGAAATATTCCGTTATAAACACACACATAATAGAAATATAAAAAGATTAAGTTTAAGAACATAAAAAAAACAGTAAATAAATAATGGATATTATTATGAAATTAACAACATATTTAGGTGCATTAAAGCTCATAAAAAATAACAAAAAACTGCTTTGTACCCAACATTATTTAAAATAATTAATGGAAGCTACATCTATGAGATGATAAAATTAACTTGAGTGTGTTATGGTGAATTACGAATGTTATTTAACGGCAATACAGATCTATGTATGTTTCAACTGCAAAGGTTAAAAAAGATAAGATTAAAAATTTATAAGTTTGCGTATTACACAACTTAGAAACTGACATGACTTTGACCTTAAGCTGATAAAACCTGTCTGAAAGACTATCATAATCATTTATACTTAATTATATTTTTCAGTAAAGTTCATCTTATTAATTACCTTTATGAACATTTAATTGGGCTTGGGTGTAATGGACACACCTGATTTAAAATATAATTGTTTATAAAGTAAGTTAAAAAAAAACTTTAGTTTCGTAATGCTGAATATTTTAAACTTTTCTTAGGCAACTAACTCTCTTTTTAAATATTGCTCGCCAGACCATATTAAAAATCAAATGATTTTTAAAATGTTGTTATTGGTTATAAGTATAGTCTAGTAACCATTCGAACTATTATAATAATAATAAGACACGATTGATTAAAAGAGATTTGTTTGACTCCTCGTGAAATTTATGTAAAATATTAACCGTAAATGATATAAAAATAGTGTGACGTTAGCGTAAAAGTTTCTTTTAGGAAGTTCTTTTCAAGTACAAAATTGAATAGCCTACGCCACCAAACAGTATTATATATACAGTTTATAACTCTGGAGTTGGCAAATTTGTTTATTATAGGCCCCGAATGTTATAAAGGAAATCGACTCCATCAGCTTTAGCAATGAAAACAGATGGTAACATATAAAGTTCTAGGGGGCAATCTTTCAATATATTATAAAAAGTGTCCATCACGCTGACAGCTAGACGCTGTTTATCCATTAAGGACAAAGACAGTTCTCACGAAACACATAGCTCATTTTATATATAAAAAAAAAAAATGCAAAATAAGAAATATGGTTAAGCGTGCCTATAAACGTATTAAAAGCAGAAACATGTTTTGAGTGCTTTTTTAATTTAATTGAAAAGTTTTACATCTTCCAGTCATGTAAACAGAACGTACTTTTGGAAAGCTTGAGATATCTAAGTTTATATATAGAACTGTACACCTGGAATAACCATAATGATGATACTAAGTTCAAATTATTTAAACAATTAAGTTAAATTTAACTGGGCATTTTCTTAGTGATCTTTTAAATAATAAATTATGAAGTTATTTTTCATTACTTACTCTAGAATAAAAATGAACTCAGCTAACGCAAGAAAACAGGATGCAATATCTAATCCTTGAAATATTCATTTAAATTGTACATTTAATACTATGATATCCAGGATATAATCAATTTGGCAGTGATTAAATAAACTTACTCTTAATCTCCCTGGCCTGGGGGGTGCAGGGGCCATCACCGATCAGACATTGGACGTACCGCAGAAGTAGCCGCTGGTTGTTGAGGAGCGTTGTCGCCGTCACGTTGAGGTACTTGATATAGTAGGAGTCGGCGAGCGTGGCGTACGTGAGGACCAGGGCCAGGACTACCAGGGTCCTCGGGGCCGGCCGCATCACTCACCAAGACGACACTGACCTTGCCCTTAAGTCGGTGCCCAAACTACTAGCGCACTCTACTTCCACACAGACATACAAGTCTTACTGACAGCTGCCAATTATACTGACATTTGCCGACACAAATACGTGTAATCGGCTGCGGTCAACATCCGAGTCTTGTTGCGTGAGGTGTTTGTTTGTTTTGATTATAGACGACTATCTTCCCGATAAACTTGTTGTTTTAAACGGATTCTTTGCGGAAGTTATTTTTCACATGGAGGCAACAACCCTACACAAAACACCTCACAAAACAAATAAAATAACAGATAAAGAATGTTTACAAACTGTTGTCCAGTAATGAATACTAAACACTTAACTCCACTTTGTTCCTAGCTTGATAACCTTAATAAAGCAATAGTAATATGTTCTTCCAGCCAAATAGGTGAACCACAACAACAGAACAAAGCCACTGCTAATATAACTTTAAATGATTCAAATTTAGTAAAAATACAGAAGCACCTTGTAAAACAGTACAAGTAAAACGTCACACAACACAACATTTATTACAATATAAGCACAAAATGCACACATATACTACAATACAAGTACAAAATGCACAAATATTATGGTGATCGATTTCGGTGAACCACGCTCACCTTCCTCAGACAAGAGGTATTCACAAAAGAATGGATTTTTTTGTAAATCACTTTGGTCTGAGGAAGGTGAGCGTGGTTCACCGAAATCGATCACCATAATATTTGTGCATTTTGCACTTGTATTGTAGTATATTTGTGCATTTTGTGCTTATATTGTAATGAATTTGTGTTGTGTGACTTTTACTTGTACTGTATATGTACCAACACGTATTATGCTAATCAAAAAACTATTTTAGAAAACATTATTAAAAAACAACAACTTTACATTTAATGTTAACAAAATTCTTATCTATATAAAAAAAGGAATTTAACAAAGAAAGAAGAGTTATCAAGGAAGTTACTGTACCACGCTATTAGAGAAGACTAAAGAAGAAGACACGGAGCCAACCTCCACAAACTGGAGAATTGCGCGCGCTATAAACCCAAACTCACGTAGTTCTGGAGCCCTAATCAGGCGCGTCGGCCTTCGAGGCCCGTTATTACCACATGGTCTGACAGTCAATCGGTGACGGTGTTAGGAGACAATGCTACAGAGACTTTTAGTTTTGCTAGTATATGCAAAAAATAAAAAGGATTGTTCTCACCAATCAATAAATAACTTCTTGATTTGAGGTTTTCAACGATTCTCTTGGATGTCAGATTTACACAAAGAGAGCTTAACCGAGGCTGTTATAAAGATTTTATAATATATGAATGCCCTTATAACAACATTTTCTATAATTCCATGATATACTGGAGGCCCCTTTGTTGCCAAGGTCACTGGATTCTAATACCAAGTCCACTTGGTGGGGGCTTAAGGGGATTGGTCATTGGATTGCTCTAGTGGAGTTGGATGAGTAGGAAGGAATGTTCTTGTGGTGGTTGATAGAAAGGAACGAATGTTCCACTGCAGAAAGGTAGGCAGGAAGAGATTTTATATTGGAAGCAAACGAAAATGTTCTAGTGTTTGCAGATACGTCGGAAAAATATTCTAGTGTGGGTGTACTGATATGATTGAATATTCTAGTCGGGCAGACTG
>JAQJVL010002385.1:0-101308 GCA_035578905.1 Stictocephala bisonia | reverse complement strand
ACCATCCCATGATTCCACCGAGGCCAAAGAGTAAGCCGGAGTCCCTGGGCAGCTCCGAATTAGAGGTTAAAGAACTAATACAATAAATAATCCCCTTTTGGTGAATGTTTAAAAATTAAACAATTTAAAAAAATATAACACGGTACCGTTTCATTACAAACTGATATCAACAATACACAACACGAAATAAATAAATAACACTAACTAAATCACTAGGCGTAATCATAAAAATAAATAATACCATTTATTATTTTGATAATAAATAAATAAATACATTTATTAATTTAACTGGATTGCCTAACAGAAATAAAAATTTAAACAACTATAACAATAAAATAAACTACTTAAAGATTAATAACAATAACGTTTTTACATCAAGGTGTGAAAATATATATATATATATATATATATATATATATATATATATATCCCATGGCTGTGTGTTAGACAAAAGTGTTCAAGTTCTTGGCCAGTTCCTAGGCCTAGGCCTATACTTAAATTGATCAGCACGACTTTTGTTTTTCTTTTTTTCCTTTTTAATCTTTTTTCCCCCTTTTTTCCTTTTTTTATATCACAAAAATTACAACCCCCAGCTCAGCCACTTGGAAAAACATGGAACGCACTGACCTGAGGACTGAAGAACCCCACCCAGAGATGTAGAGAGGGCAGTGAGGGGTGAAACTCGACTCAATCACATGGTCCCCAGGCCAGACTCGCAGTGGAGATGGTAAAACTTCACCCGGAAGGCAGGCTGAGGGTAAAATGTCCCACTAAGGACCCTGGAGTTTATGAGTCTCTAGCCAGATAACGTGTTGTTAAGAGAGGGCGCCGAGAACAAGTAAAACGAAAGGCCAACCTGGCAGACCGATAGCTGGAAACATGGAACGACAGAGTCTGAGTCAACGGCCACTAAAATAAACAAATCGCAGCGCACGAGCAATCTCAGGCAGCCTGGCAAACCACGACAAGTAACAAAATGTACCGGTCAAACGACCCAGTACAATTCCCACCAAGAGGATAGTTTATATTTTTTATAACTAAATGCAGTATACGGTACTTGTAATATATTAAAACCGGACCTTACATTACAATTAAAAACTAATTCTACTTGTTGAAGATTAAAGGCTGGTGATATCACTCTTATATTTTAGAATCAATGTTAAGTGCATATTTTAACAAAAATAAAAATGTGTAGTGTGAAGAGCAACCAAGGATGGAAAAACTCGTACGGAATTTTCTTCGTTTTATGTGAAAGAAGCCTTCGTATGAGCTATTCTATATCCCTCTTAAATCGTAAAAAAGATACTTTGGAATAAGAATAAGAATACATTTATTTCACTCTCATCTATATCTATAAAAGCCAAATACCACTCACTGACTGACTCACTCACTGATCGCTCTACAGCCCAAACGGTAATACCTAGGAAGCTGCAATTTTTACACAATATTACTTGCATACTGAATGCGTGCAATAAGAAAGGATTTTGGGAAATTCCAGCTCTAAGGGGGGTTTTGGGGTTGCCAAAAAGCCCCAAAAGCGTAGTGTAGTCGATCCAGTTTTTTGGCTCTACTGGTTTAACCGTTCATCGAATTTAAAATTTGACAGAAAATCGTTAGTCTGGAATTAGATTATCTACAACTTTGGTCTCTTGCCTTTTTTCATATCTCTCACCGTTTGGCTTAAAAAAGCACAAACTTCCAAAATTTCATCAAAAAATGGAGAAATCACGCTGTTTTTGGCAAATATTTCTCTAATAATTAGTTGGTTTAACTTTTTTAACACATAGTATTATGGTAAAGAATGTATTTTTCAACAACTTTCAACAAAACAGCCCAAAAACAATATTTAAAAATAAATATGAAAAGCAATATGTCGGCCATAAGTGCTGTATTTGACTAATTTAATTAATTTTTAGAGCCGGTTTTTTCTTACAGTGTTTTAGTTTTAGGAATAAGATAACGTTACCAGGATAAAATAATATATTATTTCTTTACTAATTCTGACCAACTATAATAACTTTATGTCTACAATGATAGGACCTAGGATATTGAACCATTGCACGTATATCTATCTATATTAAATTTTTATATAAAGACTTTTGTAGTCACTTGAGTAGCTACTGATCTAAATTTAACGAAGGTTGTTTAGTTAGCTGTTTTTTACTTATATAAAATTAACAGTTAAAGAGGGTGTGATGCATAAAATTGATGTCAGGCTCGGTCATGAATTTTTGGGTTTAGTCTAAAGGTCAATACTGATAACACACCTCCCTCCCTCAGAGAACTGACATTCTTGCACACAGTGTGGTTTGTTCAGTCCAGTTGCTGTTCTGTTACAGACCGCTTCCATGCCTTCCTATACTACTACTCCTGTTGGATTCAGTTTAAAATATTAATTTAAATTTTTTATTAATTCTTACATTTCTTTTATTTAATTGACAAGTTAGACTAATCATTTTCTACAGTAGTTTTATACTTATCATTAATTAGGTTTTTCCTATTATTACAACTGTTGCTCCTAGCCATTTTTATAGAAGATACTTTTTTATTTACTTTTCAATTTCTTACTTAGTGTTTAACTCTCTACTTTTAAGTTAGTCATTCTATATTGTTTCTAAAGGTTAATTTAATTTTGTTTAGTTTTTTATATAAAGTTGTCGCTCTTTCGGTTTTTAAGATGATAGCTACTATATTTTAATTTTTGCTTTCTTAACTACTTTTCTGTTTTTATTAGGTAGGTGTTTCCTACTATAGCTGTTGCTCCTAGCCTTTTCATAGAAGATAAATATTTTTATTTTTACTTTTCACTTTCTTACTTAGTGTTTAACTCTCTACTTTAAAGTCTTTCTAATTTAGTTAGTACTATTTTGATCAATTTGGCATTCTATAAAATTTTCTAAAGGTTAATTTTAATTTTTAAGTTGTTTATATTAAGCTGTCACTCTTTCAGTTTTTAAGATGATAACTACTATATTTTAATTTGTCCTTTTTAACTACATTTTTGTTTTTGATTCTCAGTTTCTAAGCTTCTTTTTTTGTACATTTCACTTTGCTACGTGAAAATAGACTCTGATCAACAAACACAATTGCGATGATGGAACATATTAATGTTGATGGGGTTATGGAACCTCATCGTATTGTACCTGTGGGTGCTGATGGGTCATGCTTTTTTTACTCCCTGTCTTACCTCATGTACGGTAATGTCTCCCATGCGCCTCAACTGCGAGCAGGTGTTGTAGAGTACGTTTGTAGCAACTGGCACCGGTTTCATGAGCATGCAATGATGCCGTGTGGTAACATTTATAGAAGTTTAGCTGAATACCGTGCTGACATGTCTCTTTACACCACATATGCAACGCACTGTGAAATTTAAGCCGCTAGCGAAATATACCCTTACCGTTCTGGTGATCTATCGTGATGGTTTGGTGATTGTACAGCCTGATGAGTATGAACAGGAAAAGCCAATATTGCGATTTAAGTGTTCTAGACCCATGATGAATGCCCACTTTGAACCTCTTTGTCCTAAGTACACACCTGCAGTTGCAACAACTGTCGTTGATAAGCCTATTAATTGTACTTTGCGTAGGAGAATATTGATGATGAACAAACTGCTTAAGACGGCACAGACGATGATTTGCCACTTAACTATTTGTTAAAATCTGTTAAACGTGATATTAAAGTAACGTCCAGTGCTGACCTAATTATTTCCTCTTCTTCCGAAATAATCTCAACTGTTGATGTAGGTGTTGGTAAGAAAAGAAGAAAAAAATCGACGTTCTAGAGTTACTGATAGAATCAAAAGGCAAAAACACAGAGAGTCCGTAAAAAGACACAACAAAAAATGTCCCGAAATCAACAGAGAAGCAGTGAAAAAATACCATAAAAGGAATCCGGAAGTAAATAGAGAGGCTGTGAAAAAGTACACTAAAAGTAACCCTGAAGTTCATAGAGAGGCTGTGAAAAAATACAACAAAAATAATCCGGAATTACATAGAGAGGCTGTTATAACCTATAATAAAAACAATCCTGATGTTAACAGGTGTTCGGGAGCTAAATACTCAATTAGACATTTGTAAGTTAATCAGGAAGCTGTTCGAAGGTACAATGAAAAGAGGCAGTTGATCCCATGGAAAACAAAATATTTATCTGAATTTAAATATGAATGCCTCACAGATTACAGTAATGACAAGGTTGTCTCTCTTGGTGGCTACATTGAATGTAAGTGGTGCCATGCAAAAAAGTGGAAGGAAGAAAGTCCTGGCTTATGCTGCAGCAATAACAAGGTTTATATTCCTTCTATTCAACAGCTTCCCGAACCACTCCATAGTCTTCTTACTAACAACCACCCTCAGTCTCAACATTTTTTATCAAATATCAGAAAGTATAACGGTTGTTTCCAAATTACTTCATTCGGAGCTAAAGAGGTGGTCGAAGGAAATGTCATGCCAACTTTTAAGGTACAAGGGCAAGTTTACCAACGAATAGGAGGTTTGCTACCTTCCCACCAACAAAATCCCTCTTTTTTACAAATTTATTTTGTTGGGAACGACGAAAAAGAAATGGAAATAAGAGCCAACCTCGTTAATATAGTTAAACCTTCTTTAGTTAGTCAAATTCAAAATTTCTGCATGGTAACAATCCTTATATTTGAGATTTTAAAACTGCAATTGAAAATGTTCCGGAAGGTCAGGAATTCAAGGTTGTTATTCATGCGGATAGGAAACCTGCAGATGGACATAAAGGTCGGTTCAATGCACCAGCAACAAGAGAGGTCACTTTGGTTATTGTGGGCCAGGAGTTTGAAAAGAGAGATATTATTTTACACAGTAGAAACGCAAAGTTAATACGGATAAGTGAAACGCATCCAGCATATGACGCACTCCAGTATCATCTTATGTTCTGTCGTGGAGAAGATGGCTACGCTATCAATATTTTACAACGTGATCCGATATCTAACATACCTCTCAATAAAAAGGTCTCAGCTTGCGACTTTTACGCTTACAGAATAATGGAAAGAAAAGGCGATGGAAATTACTTATTACTGTACCGCAGCCTTTTCAATCAGTATTTGGTTGATATGTATTGTGACATCCAGAGTGGCCTACATCCTGGGAACCGGTGATGCGGAAGTAATGGATGGGTTGCTGACCACCTGCCCTGCTTGTTTACAACCTTTAGGGCACAATGGCTTACGCATGAATGCCCCTGCTTCATCAATGGACTTTCTAGATATTTCTCGGTTGACGAGCCATGGAGTCATGGAACTTCGGGCGCAGGGGGAATTCGAGAAGCTTCTGGATCTCTCACCTGCGGGTGATATATACGGCCTGGATACCAGCGCGAGTCAGTCAGTCAGTGAGTCTAGAGCCTACAGCCGGGTGTTTGCAGCGACAGTGAGCGAGTTCTACAGTGCGAGTGAAGTGTCCGAGTATAGTGAAGTGGTCTACGGAGAAGTTACCGGTGAGTGGTTCGTTGTGGGGATCAACGAAGGAGCAGTGCGGTACTTGTGGACGACTTCTGAAGGGACACTGAAGAAACTGTGAGTGAACTGTTAGCATTGGACTGTAGATAGTAGAGAATCTAGGAAAGCCACTTTATAGAGCTAGGAATTGTAATTAAAAGAAGGGAATTTAGTAAAGTCACTTTGCAATTAGTAGTTGTAATTATTGATGCCATCGAAGATTGTAATTATAGATTAGTTTAATTGTAACAGTAGGCCTAATAGTAAATTGTACTTTTCACAATAGTTAAAGTTAAGGAAATAATCCATTTAATTGTAATAAGTTAATTTTATAGATTCAATAAATTTAGTAATTGTTTAGTATATCGTGTTGCTTATTTGTAAAACCCACATAGCGATTAATTATTTATAAATTAGGACATAAAAAACGCCACACTGGTGTCAGAAGTGGGATAGATTTGTTGAGCAACACGTTTACTATTTTTATTTATTGATAGTTATTGTTAAGCTGTTTATTGAATTCAATTACTGTAATTCTATATTGTTCAGACGTAGTTTTGCAAAAGAACAATGGCATCTAGTAGAGTTAAGTTAATAGACTTAAAAGTGGCTGATTTAAAGCGGGAGTTAGAAGAAAGGGACCTAGATCATACTGGAACAAAATCAGTTTTAGTAAGTAGACTTAAGCAGGCAATGCTAGAAGCAGGGGATGATCCAGAAACATTCCTTTTTGTAACTACAGCTAGTTCACGTAAGTCTATGATTACCAGAAATGTCGAGAAATTACAAAGTGACTTAAAAAGAAATGCAGAGGAATTACAAAGTGACTTAAAAGGAAATGCAGAGAAATTACATAGTGACCTAAAAGAAGTGAAAGATGACTTAACCGAAAAACTAAATAGTAATTGTAAAACCTTGAAGGAAGAGTTAGCTACAGAATTTAATTATAAAATTTGCAAAGTTGAAGACGAATTTAAAAAACAATTAGATGACTGTTCGAGCGAATTTAAAAAACAATTAGATGACTGTTCGAAGCAATTAGGTGATAGGATTAGGTTTTTAGAAGAAATGGTTCAGGGGAGGAAGGAGTCAATAACCTGCAACGTACCACCTGGGATCTCAGGAAGTGGACAGCAACCACCCAGCCTTAAACCTCAGCACAGTGTGTGTCCACCCGTAAATAACGCAAGTTTGCCAACCTTCGACGGAAAGATGTCCTGGGAAGATTTTATTACTTTGTTTGGGACTGCTGCTGCTGTCTACAATTGGTCATCATCAGCGAAGGCGTCCATGTTGTGCCTTTCACTTCGTGGAGAAGCTCTGAGCGTACTGCAAACCGTTCCACCTGCTGAGCGACAGAATTACGAAGATTTGATTAGATGGTTGGAAATGCGGTTCGGACATAAACACATGGAACTGGTCTACAGATCTCAGCTCAGGAGTGGTCACCAGAAGTCCAATGAGAGTCTTCAAGAATTCGAAGCTGACATCGCACGATTAGTGAGGGGCACTTATCCCACAGTGGTCGAAGCTGTCTACGAGAGCCTATCCATTGAAAGGTTCCTCGATGGGCTTCGGGATGCTGAGACGCAGCAGGCTGTAAAGTTGGCCCGGCCTAACACCTTAAACGAGGCCCTGACGCAAGCCTTAGAGTTTGAGGCTGTAAAGCAATACGTCCGGGGCCAGGCACGTCTGCGAGGAGTCTACGCAGAGGAAGAAGAACCTATGAAGATAGAAGACATCGTAAGAAAAGTGCTTGATGCCCTGAGGGACCGGAAGAAGGAGATTCGCTGTTGGGGGTGTGGAGAGTTAGGCCATCCCCGAAGTAAATGCCCCAGTAAAGCCTCTCGGGGGCAGAGGCAGGAAAACTAAAAAGGGTTTATGGGAAGGGGCAACTGTCAACCCAGCAACTTGAGGCCCCAGCTAAGAGCATCATCGTAGCATCTTTGTCAGGTCAGACCAACAGCCTTTACATAGACGGATTGGTAAACGGGGAGCCCAGAAGCCTTTTGCTGGACACTGGTGCAACGATGACGATATTGATTGAAGATATATGTCCTTCCTCTATGAAAATAACTCCGACGACCTGGACAGTGAAGACTGCGACTGGGGACTTTGCGTGGGGTAATTGTAGCGAAAACACTGTTCAAATCTTCTAAGGAAGTTCCAGTCCGCATAATGAATTTGAATGACCATCCTGTTGCACTGAAACAAGGTAGGCTCCTAGGTAAATGTTCTTCGGTTTCTTCTGTTTCACAAGCTGATAGGAATATCTCTTCAGACCATAAAAACCTTCCAGAAGACATAGCGGAGTTTGTAAGAGATGCATGCAGGGGAATGACATTGGATCAAACTAAGCAAGCTGCTAGGCTAATAACAGAGTATCAAGATGTGTTTGAAACTGCTACGGAGCCAAAAGGTAGGACAACTGTGGTTCAACATAAAATTGATGTTGGAGACGCTAGACCAATCCGTCAAATACCTAGGAGACTACCCTGGGCGAAGAGAGAAGAGGCAGAGCGAAAAATAAAAGAAATGGAGCAAGATGGAGTGATTGATCCCTCCAGCAGCCCATTGACTTCGCCGGTAGTATTAGTAAAGAAGAAGGATGGGACTTCCAGGTTCTGCGTGGATTACCGACTACTGAACAGTGCTACGAAGAAAGACAGTTATCCCTTGCCCCGGATTGACGACACTCTGGATGTTTTCGGAGGCTGTAAGTTCTTCTCGACCCTGGACTTGAAGAGCGGGTACTGGCAGGTGGAGATAGCTCCGGAGGACAAAGAGAAAACAGCGTTTTCCATAGGGAATGGAAACAGACTTTGGCAGTTCACGGTGATGCCCTTTGGACTCTGCAATGCTCCAGCTACCTTCGAGAGACTCATGGAAAATGTGCTACGGGGACTGACTTGGGAAACTTGTCTAGTGTATCTGGACGACATCATAGTCCTAGGGAAGACGTTTAACGACCATCTTCAGAATCTGGAGAAAGTTTTTAAGAGGCTTCGTTCTTCCAACCTGACGTTAAACCTACAAAAATGTAATCTTTTCAAGAATAAGGTTAACTATCTTGGACACGTAGTGTCATCCGAAGGAGTGACTGTGGACCCGGAGAAGATTAGCACCGTGAAAGAGTGGCCTGTCCCACGTAACAAACATGAGGTGAGGAGTTTTCTTGGACTTTGCACCTACTACCGCCGCTTCGTGAAGGGCTATGCTGATATTGCTAAGCCACTGACCAAGCTCACCGAAGAACAGCGAAAGTTTGAGTGGACTCCGGAGGCTAGTGAGGCTTTTGAGACCCTTAAAACTTCTCTTTGCAGCGCTCCAATATTAGGGTTCCCACGGTTTGGAGAGAAGTTCATTGTGGACACGGGCACCAGTGATGTGGGTATAGGGGCGGTTCTCTCCCAAGTTCAGGACGACCATGAAGCTGTAATAGCTTACTTCAGCAGAACGCTATCCAAAGCAGAGAGGAATTATTGCGTCACCACAAGAGAGCTACTTGCAGTCGTGAAGTCATTAGAGCATTTTCACAAGTACCTCTATGGACAGCCTTTCCATTTAAGGACCGACCATTCTGCCCTGACTTGGCTACTGAACTTCAAGAACCTGGAGGGACAGACAGCTCGATGGGTGCAGCGTCTTCAAGAATAAAACTTCACCTCTGAACACCGACGAGGGAGAAACCATTCCAATGCTGACGCCCTGTCTCGACGACCTTGCCCAGAGGGTTGTAAGCACTGCTCCAAGGTAGAAGAAAGGAATCCGTCCGTAGAAGTGCGTTGTGTCTCTTTGGAGCCAGCTAGTGGATGGGAGCCGAAGGAACTCCGGAAAGAACAACTTGAGGATAGCGAGGTTGGACCACTGCTGCGGGAGAAGGAATCGGGGGCTCGTCCTAGCTGGGAGGATATTGCAGCTAGGAACCATGTGTATAAGAGCTACTGGGCACAGTGGGACTCAATGAAGGTTAAGAACGGAGTGCTTATAAGAATCTGGGAGGCCCCTAATGGTAGGAAGCAGATTGAACAGATTGTGCTCCCCAGAAGTAAAAGAAAGGAAGTGCTGGAGGAGATCACAATGGAGAATCTGGCGGGCACTTAGGTGTCAACAGAACGGTGGACAAGCTACGTCAGCGGTTCTACTGGTTGAACTTGAGGGCTGATGTAGAGAAGTGGTGCCGCCAATGTGATGTCTGTACTGGAAGCCGAGGGCCACAAACAAGAAGTCGAGGCAGAATGCAACAGTACAACGTTGGGGCACCCTTCGAGAGGATCGCCATCGACATCGCCGGTCCATTTCCCATGTCAGATGCAGGAAATAAATATCTCCTGGTGGCCATGGACTACTTTACGAAATGGCCAGAAGTATACGCCATACCAAATCAAGAAGCCGCAACAGTGCTGGGTGCTTGGTGAACGAATTCATATGTCGGTATGGAGTGCCACGTGAGCTGCATAGCGACCAAGGGACGAACTTCGGATCCTTGTTAATGAAGGAGGTGCTTCAGCGTCTCAGAGTGCATAAGACACGGACAACTGCGCTTCATCCGCAATCTGATGGTATGGTCGAGAGGTACATAAAGACACTCGTTGGACACCTCAGGAAAGTTGTGTCCACCAATCAGCGGGATTGGGATCGGAAGGTGCCCATTTTCCTCCTGGCGTACAGATCTTCGGTCCACGATACTACAGGTTTCACCCCAGCGAGGATGATCTTCGGAAGGGAGCTGTGGCTGCCTAGTGACCTCATGTTCGGCCTGCCACTTGACGCAAAGCAGCCCGCGACGGACTACGCCTGCGAGCTCGTCGACCACCTACACGACACTCACGAGTTCGCTCGTCAGCACCTAAAAATGGCCATTGACAAAATGAAACCTCGCTACGACCGGCAAGCCAATTCAACTGGATTCCAGGTGAACGACCTGGTGTGGCTCCAAAGTCCCCTCCGGAAGAAGGGGAGATGCCCGAAATTTCAACAGGATTGGCAAGGACCTTATCGGGTAGTGACACGAATCAACGATGTGGTCTACAGGATTCAAAGACACCCAAGAGGCAAGATGCTTGTGGTCCACCTTGATCGCCTAGCACCGTACCATGGAGCGGAAGCTGATCGGGATGATCAGCCTTAAGGAGGGGGCAGTGTGACATCCAGAGTGGCCTACATCCTGGGAACCGGTGATGCGGAAGTAATGGATGGGTCGCTGACCACCTGCCCTGCTTGTTTATAACCTTTAGGGCACAATGGCTTACACATGAATGCCCCTGCTTCATCAATGGACTTTCTAGATATTTCTCGGTTGACGAGCTAGCTCTGTCATGGAACTTCGGGTGCAGGGGGAATTCGAGAAGCTTCTGGATCTCTCACCTGCGGGTGATATATACGGCCTGGATACCAGCGCGAGTCAGTCAGTCAGTGAGTCTAGAGCCTACAGCCGGGTGTTTGCAGCGACAGTGAGCGAGTTCTACAGTGCGAGTGAAGTGTCCGAGTATAGTGAAGTGGTCTACGGAGAAGTTACCGGTGAGTGGTTCGTTGTGGGGATCAACGAAGGAGCAGTGCGGTACTTGTGGACGACTTCTGAAGGGACACTGAAGAAACTGTGAGTGAACTGTTAGCATTGGACTGTAGATAGTAGAGAATCTAGGAAAGCCACTTTATAGAGCTAGGAATTGTAATTAAAAGAAGGGAATTTAGTAAAGTCACTTTGCAATTAGTAGTTGTAATTATTGATGCCATCGAAGATTGTAATTATAGATTAGTTTAATTGTAACAGTAGGCCTAATAGTAAATTGTACTTTTCACAATAGTTAAAGTTAAGGAAATAATCCATTTAATTGTAATAAGTTAATTTTATAGATTCAATAAATTTAGTAATTGTTTAGTATATCGTGTTGCTTATTTGTAAAACCCACATAGCGATTAATTATTTATAAATTAGGACATAAAAAAACGTCACAGTATGCTAAAATTGAGACGGAGAGACTAAACTTAATAAGATTTAATCAGAGTAAGCTGCGAGTGGAAAATTATGTTCACCTTAAAGACGCCATGTGTAAGGGGGATGGTAAAGTTTCAGATATAGGACAAATGGTCGTGTTACCATCCAGTTTTACTGGTGGTCAGCGCTATATGCACGAGAGAACTCAGGACGCCATGACGTATGTTCGTCACTATGGTCGTCCTGATTTTATCATAACATTTACGTGTAATTCGAAATGGACAGAAATTGGAGCTGCCTTAAAAGACGGCCAAAAACCTCAAGATAGACACGACATTATAGCTCGGGTGTTCCATTTGAAAGTGAAAAATCTGATTAATCTTTTAACTAAAGGTTCAATTTTCGGCCAAAGTAGGTGTTACATGTATACTGTGGAGTTGCAGAAACGTGGCTTGCCTCATGTACACATTTTGCTGTGGCTGACAAAACAGATAATGTGATTAGTGCTGAGATACCCGACCCTGAAATTGACCCTGAACTACATGAAATTATCAAGTCTACGATGATCCACGGTCCTTGCGGCAACTTAAATAGGAGTTCATTCTGCATGGTTAATGGCTCATGCTCCAAAAGATATCCACGTCTCTTATCCAAAGAAACCCAAACTGCTGACGATGGCTACCCTCAGTACCGTCGAAGGTCTCCAGCTGATGGTGGTTACACAGTCAACATAAATTGAGTAGACCTAGACAGTCGGTGGGTAGTGCCGTACAATCCTATTCTGTCACGTACCTTTTTAGCACACATCAACGTGGAATTGTGTAATTCCGTCAAGTCAATAAAATACATTTGTAAATACGTGAACAAGGCCAGTGATCAAGCAGCTTTTGTTTTGGAAAACGAGAGAGACGAAATAGCAAGCTATGAAGCAGGCCGTTACATCAGTAGTTCCGAAGCAGCTTGGCGTATATTTTGTTTCCCAATCCATGAAAGATATCCTCCTGTAATGCATTTAGCTGTACATCTTGAAAATGGTCAGAGAGTTTATTTCAACCCCGAAAATGTCCAAGAAAAACTTCTGAATCCACCAAAAACAACTCTTCTGGCATTCTTTGAGCTTTGCAAATCTGACAATTTTGCCAGAAATCTAATTTACAGTGAAGTACCTGCTTACTATACCTGGAAAAATAACAAGTTTAGTCGTCGTAAACAAGGCAAAGCCGTTCCAGGACATCCAGGAATAAAAAAAGATCATGTACTTGGTCGAGTTTACACAGTAAACCCTAACAACATAGAATGTTAAGTTACTATCTCCACATACTTCTTCATGACGTTAAAGGCCCTACAAGTTTTATTGATCTTAAAAGGGTATTTGGCGTAGTTGTCTGCCTGCTGAGCGTTAGGTTTACTTGAAGATGACAGTAACTAGGACATAACCTTGGAAGAAGCTGCTGTGTCGGAATTACCTAAAAAAATCAGACAGCTTTTCGCAGTAATTTTGGTATTTTGTCAATCAGCAAATCCTTTTGGGCTATGGGAAAAACACAGAGATAGTATGTCAGAGGACTTTAAGAGACAAAAACAACATGAATGCCCTGATTTACCACTTGAACCCCTAAACAACATTGTTTACAATAAATGCCTACAGTCATTAGAAAACTTAGTGCGTTCGATGTCCCACCAATCAATTCAACAGCTCGGTCTTCCTTCTCCAAGTCCAGGACCAACAGTACTGCAGTCAATCACGAGTACTTAAAAGAACTCTCTTACACGTGGTTCATTTATCTCAGTTGGTTTCAGAAAACTTGCCAAAACTTAAGGACGAGCAGAAAGATGTATACAATGAAGTAATGGCTAGCGTTGAGTCAGAAGCTGGAAGACTGTTTTTCCTTGACGCACCAGGTGGTACAGGGAAGACATTTTTAATTAATTTAATTTTAGCCTCATTAAGAAAAGACAGGAACATCGTAATTGCAGTGGCTTCTTCAGGTATAGCAGCAACATTATTGGATGGAGGGAGGACGGCTCACTCTGCGTTTAAACTGCCTTTAAACTTACGCCACTCTGAGACTCCAATGTGTAACATCTCAAAACAAAGTGACATGGCGGAGGTTCTCAAATATTGCAAGTTTATAATTTGGGACGAATGCACAATGGCAAACAAGACAGGAATTGAAGCTTTAGATAGATCTCTTCAAGACATTAGAAATAACAGAAACCTGATGGGTGGAGTAACGCTCTTATTGGCTGGAGACTTCAGACAAACTTTGCCTGTTGTACCTAAAGGGACTCGAGCTGATTAAGTCAAAGCCTGCCTTAAGAGATCTATTCTTTGGCCCAAAGTCCAAGTTCTTGCCTTGAAAACAAATATGCGGGTTCATCTTAAAGGCAGTTTAAATGCAGGAGAATTCTCAAATTTACTTTTAAAGATCGGCAATGGAAATCTACCTGAGAAAAACGCCAAAGTTAGTATTACAGCAGACTTATGTAAAGTTGTATGTGACTTGCAAGCGTTGGCTGAAAACATTTACCCAGATTAAAAAATGTTTATTTAAAAGATTTGTCTTGGTTTCGAGAAAGAGCTATCCTTACACCAAAGAATGACACTGCTACAAGTATCAATAATATATTATTGGAAAAACTGCCAACTGAGACTGTATGTTACCAATCGGTGGATTCTGTGGTGGAAGTAGAAGATGCGGTTCACTACCCGGTAGAGTTTTTACACACGCTTAATCCTCCAGGCATTCCACCACACAATCTTTACCTTAAGGTTGGAGCTCCAATAATGTTGCTAAGAAATCTGGTACCATCTAAGCTTTGCAACAGCACTAGGCTACAAGTAAAAGCGTTGCACAAAAACGTCATAGAAGCAGCAATATTTACTGGATGTGGCCAGGATGAAGTAGTCTTCATTCCACGTGTTCCCCTAATACCATCGGATTACCATTTTCAGTTTAAAAGACTGCAGTTTCCTGTGAAGCCCTGTTTTGCTATTACAATAAATAAATCACAAGGGCAGTCTCTGAAAATGGCCGGCGTTGATCTGAGGGAAGACTGCTTCTCTCATGGCCAATTATATGTTGCTTTTTCAAGGGTTAGCTCTTCAGAAAGTTTAACGATCCTTCAACCACAGGGTCAAACAAAGAACGTTGTCTACAAAAAAATTTTATAATTTACATTTGTGTTCCATCACACGATTTTATAATTTTTGTGATAATTATCAATTAACTTACCGCTAAGTAATTCAGTAAATAACCGTAGCAAAGCATGGGTACTCGGCTAGTACAATACAAAATTAAATTTTACAAGATTTGACTTGGAATTTTTAGCCATCGTTACAAGTTCTGATGGCCAGCACAGTATAAAAAACAGTATGAACTAATACTACAGTCTGTGCTTTAATAATAATTCCAGCGGAGGGTTGCTGTAGCGTGTGTCAGCTAAAGTATTCCTTATCTGCAAACTAAAATCACTTCTGCTGACAAGAACTGATAACTGGACATGGAAAACATTCCACTTCACATATCCTAAATATATCATGAACTTTGATGGGGGGCATCACTGCAACAGGGGAAACTAGTACAGTATGCAGATGATACAATCCTGTGTTTTAGAGACAACTCACTGGATCTTGTAGAACAACATGTATTTTTAGAGTTGAATAAATGCATTCAACATTTCAAGAACCTCAACCTAAAAGCAAACACTTCAAAATCAAAATTTTTTAATTTTTACTTACGTCCTTGTGGCCTATAATGAAGCTCCAATGTAATGTTGGAAGAATCTATGCTAGAAGAAGTTCACATGTTTAAATTCCTTGGAATACACCTTGATCAATGGTTGACATGGAATGTCTATACTGACGTGATGTGCACTAAAATAACATCAGGCATATTTGTTTTGAGGTATTTAGCCAGATACAGCCCTATTCAGGTTCTGTTGATGGCGTATTATGACTTGATATACCCTCACTTAGCTTATGGTGTAGTGTTATAGGGATCCTGTACGAACAATCAATTTCTTAGATTGTTCAGGCTACAGAAAAAGGTAATACGAATAATCGCAGAAGTCAACTTCAGAGACTTTTGCAGGCCAATTTTTAAAAAATTGAAGATCTTAACGTTACCCTGCCTCTACATTCTCGAAACAACAACATTATTCATCTCCAAATGCTCCTTGACTCAGGGGCGAGACATACACGAATATAACACAAGAGGCAGGGACAACTACAGGACTGGGAGACACAGAACAGTAAAGTTTGAGCACTTGCCCTCAGAAGCAGGTGTTCATCTCTACAATAGACTGCCCAATTCCATGAAAATCGCCACAAATCCGAAAGCCTTCAAAACTTGTCTTAAAGGCTTTTCAGCCTGTCATGCATTTTATGCTGTGGACGAGTTTTTGTCGAGCAACTGGGAGACTGTATAGTTGGTAAGCTGACTTCGGTGCTGGAAATGGGATTAATTGGAAGAGTAAATGTTTTCTAAGTCTGTATGTATGAATGAATTTTGTAGAGTGATTGATAACAAAATTATAGTTATTTTAAAACTATTATGACTTTTGCAATGCATTTATATATGTACTTACTGCAATAAAAACTAATTTGATTTGATTTGATGGTTTGCTATCCAAATGCTTAACCTAACTAAATTAGCATATATCCTAAAAATAACTGTGTCTGTATTATTATGAACTACGCCCCTAACTCATACACGTGCAAGGCCACCATTGCGTGGATAGACAGACAAAATAGTCAGACATTGTTACTTTTATTAAGTTTTATTATTTTGTTGTTCTTATTAAATATTATTTTCTCCAGAAATTACGTTCAATTCTTCAATATATTATAGAAGTGTAGCCTTATATATGAAATTATTCGTATATAAAAAAATTATTTTCTGACAACGATTTAGCTGATTTGTTAACAGTTATCTTCAGATTAGGTATTAATTATTATGTAACTTACTTTGTAAAAAATTACAAACTACAAAAGGTAAAACTGTATAAAATACTGTTAGAATTTAGGTTAACTAATAATTAGGTGAATGTATGCATTCTGAAATTATCCTTTAGAACTCAGCTTGTTTTATTATGTTTAATTGAATACTAAATTAACTGAGAATAAAAAGTGAAAATGAAGTAAGAATTGGAATGTAATATGTGGTAATAAGTGATTGAAATGTTGGCCAGCAGAACGAGAAGTAAGCCATGATCAGTGCCTGCAACGTGGTTTTGGTTTGTTTAAAAAAGATCCCGTTTGTAATATACATTTATGTTTTTAGAGTACTCTTTAAACATATATGAGTCTAAGCATTGATGTATATAATGAAGGGTCTAAGTAAGTTTAGTAATAATAATAATATCTTTATTCATCTCAAAAAATACATATGTACATATAACTTCCACTACAAAAATATAATACAGTATAAGTAACAATCACAATAATTAACAACAAATCACATACAGTCAAGTACAGAACAAACAATGAAATCTCTCGTATACACACACATAAATATACAATACCAAGTCTGACTTAGAATATTGAAAAGGAAACTAAAAAGAAAAATACTTCTGCTGAGAAAATAAAGATGTAAACCTCCAAGGCTAAGCCTGTGCGGAGGGACTCTTAATATTGAAATTTTGTTAATGCTGTTGACCTAACAATGACACATAAATAATAATTTTACAATAAGACTTATTTTATAATTTATAATGCTCCAAACTGTACAACAGAAAATATATTTTGTTTGTATAAAATAAGTAATAAATATATCAATATTTATTTTTAGAGCCTTTATATTGAATGAAAACTGTACTGTGGAATTTTACTTTAAAAATTGCTAAGAGTTATCTAATGTTTCAATATATTTCCAAAATGGTATACAAATGTGATCTATGAATCATTTAAATATGAATTATTTACGTATTTAGATAATTTTCTACTGTAACATTTGTGAGTAACCATTTCCTAAATTTATTTCCAAACATATGAATATTCTCTATCTTTCTTAATTCTACAGGTATCATATTGAATATTGAATAAATATGGTACTAAATGATTAAAAGATTTTTTATAAAATGTGCTTGGAACATAAATAGCTTCATTTTTTCTTAATTTTGATCTATAAACATTACTTCCACTGCTGCCTTTGCTTCTGATAAAAAACATTTTCAACACCTATACACGTCTAAATGGAAGAATTTTGAAAGAGGAGAAAAGTGGAAAGGATAGTTCACGTCTTGTTTTTTTTTTTCTATCAGTCTCACATAAAGAGTGATTTTAAGTTTGAATAGTACGTTCTACCCCAGCATACGTTTCCATACTCCAACCTACTGTGAAGTAAAGAATGATACAGGGTTCTCAGAACACTACTATTACACATGTTTTTAAGGAAGTAAAATATTCTAATTATGTTATTTATTTTTTTCCTCAGCTCATTTAAATGTTGCTTCCAGTTAATATTACTATCTAAAGTAACCCCAAAATATTTTATAAAACTTTCTTGAAAAATTTCATTACATTTTGTTTGGCAACTATCATCTTTACAAACGCATTCAATGCATTTATAAATAATTTTGTTTTCAAATAGTGCTTCCCCTCTAAGAATAAAATTAATGAACTTTGTTTTATAAGTACTTAATATCATATTGCTTTTGGTGAACCACCAGTTACGAGGATAGTTAGGTATCCTGAGTGTATAGGAATTTAATGAAACAATTGAGAAATTATTTTATGTTGATTTAAACTGAATAATAAGTATTTAATTTTATTATGACATTTTTCAAATGTCATGTTTCCATTCCTGCAATGCTGAATTGATAAAATGTAAGGAAATTAACATTATGGATGTTTATGGGTTTTAAAAGATTATATGATTTGTATGTTATGATATTACTTTTTACTTACTCTAAAACCTTGGGTGATCAGGTCAAATACTTGATGTGGACCGCTCCCTACTGCAATTTTTGACTATATCCCTGACACAGGTTTCTAGTCACAGAGGAAAAAGAAACGAATTTCGCTTTCGTATAGCCGCAGCGATCGCCTCAGTGGCATATATAAACAGATTAAAACTAAAGTGTATCTTTAGAAGAAAAAAGTAGTAATAATTACTATATCTCTCTTGAAGTTTTGGGAGGAACGATGTGAGGGACTGACGGAGTGTCTGGTAGGCCCTTTCTTATGTCTGGCGAAGTGGAGAACTAACTAGGCCTACTCGACACACATTAAAACATTATTGTAAGCGACTTTTGTTTCTTCTTCTTTGCGATAGTGTAGAATCAATCATTCATTATTCAGCAGAAATCAGCTTGTTAGTTTTTTACAATGATCAGTAAAATAATAAAATAAAGGAAAAAGACTTCTATTCAGTGTTATAATATGCATTTAAAATAATTGACAACAAAATCAACCATTTGTGAGGTGCCCAGTATCAAGAGTGGCCTTCTTCATCAATATGACTCCTTCGATATGAATTTAATTATAAACAGAAGAATTTTTAGTAACATATTTCATGCTTAGACATCACCTTTGCAATTATAATGTTGTGTATTTAAATATATTGTATTTTTTACATATTTTTAATAATTACTAAAATGTATTATTCAACTTTATAATACAGTTAATTAATTATTTCATGCGTTCCTTATAATATTTATGGATTATATTAATCAACACCTTTAATCTACAATAAAAATATACAAAATTAAGTTATACTTCACAACGATAAAGGGTATAAAATAATATAAAGTATATATTTTACTTTATTACGTAACATATTTTAGGAAATAAAAACGATTCCTTTAAGTGTCTCTCACACCACAGTTTAATAACGACGTGGATGTAGAGCTCTCTGATCATACGTCTGACCTGAATATATTGGGTCCCCGATACGTATGTTAAACACCATTACAACGAACTCATTATATTATATATTGTAAACCTTTGACGTTTACTTAACTGTTACACTTTGTATAAGGTTCCCTCATAAGTATTAGGAATAATAATAAAAAATTAAAAATGAATATTATCAGGGACAATGAGAAAGTGGTTAGATTACAACAGGAAATGCAGTACAGGAAATGGAGCTGGTAAAATTTGAGTAGGGCATCCGGCGAGTGTGAACTTGGAAAGCAAGGGATCGGATATCAAGGAAGCAGGGTCAGCACTGTACACAGGATGACCAGAGTAATAAAATTGAGACTCATCAAAATTAGGCCGATGAATGCTGATGCGACGGAGATTCAGCAGAAGTTCTGAGGTTCCGCCCATCACGAAAACGGGCCTATGGGGTGATCCGTAATAGGACCACGGAGAATAATTGGTTGTTCCGAAATTGGAGGCGTGTCCAGTGAGTGGCAGGGGGAATGGGATACTAGGGAGAGAGTTGGAAAAGAAAGGGAGTCTAAGGAGAGTTCGGCAAGAGAGAGGACTTCGGGAATTAGACCAATAGGGAGGACCAGCACCTGGTTGTCCAACTACCTAGACTTCGTCAACCCGCCCTGCAGAGCAAACACGGGACGATCTAGACGGAGGACTTGGAGCTACGGTTCAACCCCTGGCGATATCAACCCCCGGAGGACTTCACGAGCGGCCAACCTGATCCTGAGGGACGACCGGACTTGCAGCCCATCCTGAGGACCAGAGGAACCACCTCAAGGGATTGCAAGCGTCGCCACTCACCCCCAAGGGACTACAAGCAACTCCAGACCGAACCAGCCCACCTGACCCGGAGGGACAAGAGGACGCCGAATCCACTACGGCCCGTGGACACCCCATACTTGAGGTAGACGAGTCCAGGGGTATGTTAACACTGTTTCTGTTTAACACCTCCAAGGGTTAAGGGGAGAACATTTAAGTAGTGGGGGAAGGATTTCTGTAGGGTTCAATTACGTTAACTTACACCAGAGCGTAAGCCGACAGGCAGTAAATTAGTCAGATGAGACGGTCATAATAATTGTAATTGAATGATATAATAGAATTAACTGTTGGAGGGAATTTAGTCTGGATTGTTAATTTAAAATATAACTATAAAAATACGTAATTCCATGTTATGATCATTGTCCCCCAGGAATAGCGATTTTGAGTTAACGTAGATAGTCTATATAGAGTAAATTAATAAATATTGCGTCGAGTATATATAAACAATAATTATTGGATAATCCTTGAGAAGGATAGAGTATAGCAACTGTTAGGTAATAAGATAATTGTACATAGTTGATATATTCTGTGGTTATAAGATTTGATATTTGGTATTTCCCATGTTCACTAAAGCCAAGAGAGAGAGAGAGGCTTATCTGCCCTTAGAATAAACATCACGCCACCCCAAATTCGAGCTCTCATTGGTACTCAGGAATAAACTCTCCTCAGGCGACGGTTTCGCGCCACACAGCAACACACTCACGCTTAGTCTCTCAAAGTGTAAGGTCGCGGGTCTCGTTTCCAACTCAACAATTAGTGATTGTGTGCCTCTTTAAATTATAACTCTACCTCTTGCAACTCTCTCTAACTCTGTGCTGCTCATCCAGACCTTCAAGAACCTCATTTGTGCGGTACGTGGTCGGTCTTCTGGACTTTCGAAACGCTCGTACTTCCGCGAATACTCTTCAGTGCTTTAGAACTGTGACAAAGGAAGGTGAACTGGATTATCAAAAGTGTCTCCAACTACTCTGTTGGATACGTGGTCAACCAATCTCTTTGGTGAGTCAATTCTCTCTAATTATTATTTACGTCCTTAGTTTATTCCCCCGTCTGCTCCGGAAGAGCAGTGGTCCTCCGTGTTCAGGAACAGAAACATTAACATTCTCTACCCCACATTTAGTGGTCCTCCGGGCCGGATAAATTGTATCATCCGTGGACAACAGCCATTTATTCTTATCTAGTCAATTATGTTAATTACAACAAAACTCTAATCAACTAAGAGACAATATTGAATTGAATAATCTCTTAGAATTGAATTGCTAATTTTTCGACTTTCTTTTGCAATCAATCATTATTTTTACTAATGAAACAATTTGGCAAAGTTAAGTCTTGTGATGTAGAGTTCAAGTATCTAAAACCGGTTCTCACCCCTCGTACCAGTTATAGCAGCGCGAGGTGATCAATAACTGGAACTCCAGTAATAATCTCTCTCTCTCTTTCTTACGCAAGGTTGAAATGTCAACAACTCTCAAATAGAGCATTGTTGTTTGTTTACATTCTTGACTTGTATTGGTTTACTTTGTATGGATTATATTATTTTTGCTTTTACTTTGTTGCACTAATACTAAACACTCTACTATATTAGAATAATTATTCACTCTATTTTAATAGCAATCTAGACATATATTTTCAATTCTAACAAGGTTAAATGAAAGTGTTATTTTTCTCACTTATAAAGTAACATTGAGTGTCCAGCATTAACAGTCAAATAGTAGGCTTTGTCATTAATTATCACAAAGGTATTTATTCATATTTTAATTATTTCAATTGTAATAGTTGATTTTTATCAATCAAGTAATTTGTTAATGGATTTAATGTTGTACACATCATGTTGTTGTTTCTACTTTGATTTCTTTGAATGGTATATGTTGTAAATGACAATAATCCATTTTGTCAATTTTCATTTGAGCATTTTGTTTAATATTGTTAAATTTGACAATAGGTCATAGTTGAATTGAAGTTTGCCACATAACTTAAACGTTTAACTACATTAACAAAAGGTATTTTTTTAAAATTAGTTTTACTTATTCTCTTTTAATGTTTTTATTATTCCTTTGTCATTCATGTTAATAGTTACTGTAACTTGTAAAGGAAAATTACTCTTTGAAAAAGGTTTTTTTGAAAACCTCATAAATTGTTTGGTGTCACTCTCTTTGAAACTATGTTAATGATTAAAGTTTGGCCTGTATATTATTTTTTAGTTGTTAGTTGATTAATTATCTCACATCTCAGTGTGTCCAAAATAATTAGCTTGTTTATACCAAAAATTGATGTTTATGAATTTATGTTTTGGTTCATATCACTGTATTGTTGTCTCTTGTAATTAACTACCGTTTAATTATCTCATTATGCCTCCCAAAACGGGTGAATTTAACAGTTCCATTTACTCACGTGTAACTGCTCTTCTCAAAGTGCGTTTTAATAAATTTAAGGGTATTCTAGAAGAATTCTCTACTCAAACTGAATCTCTAACCTCTATACAAGTTAAACAGCTAAACGCCTTCTCTAATGAAATAAAAAAGAAAAATGCTGATTTTGATAATAACCTTCAACGGGTTTTAGCTCTTGATTCTGACGATGGTGTGTCGGATGAAACTTTATCTTCCGATCAAGATGAAATTGAAACTCTCTTTGCGTATTTGACAGCAATCATTGAGGTACTTACTCCTCCTGTCGAACCAAAAACACATAGCTCACTGAGTGATAGCAGTACTGTTTCACATTCTGGATCCTCTCTAGTCAGGTTACCAAAAATAGACCTGCAAAAGTTTTCTGGTGACCCACTAACGTGGACAAGCTTTATTAATCTGTTTGATACGACGATTCATCGTAATGCAAGCCTTTCCAGTGAGGCTAAGTTCCAATACTTACTCAGTGTGTTACAAGGTGATGCTTTAACATTAGTAAAAAGTTTAACTCTGTCCGCACCTAATTATCTCGTGGCCTATAGCTTACTACGAGATAGATATCACAATACTCGCAGGTTGCAATCTCTACACCTCAATCAACTCTTAGACTTACCTGCTGTTAGTGCTACCTCTTTGAAGGGACTTCGTCAATTCGTGAACATTTTTACTGAACATTCACAAGCCTTGAAGGCATTGGGATGTGATGTGACTCAAAACATCCACTTTTATCTGCATTATTGTTGCGTAAACTTGACAATAAGCTCTGTAAAAAACTTGAAGGTTTTCGATCTAAAGCGAATGAAGACTTTAGTCCTCACTCTTTACCTAGTGTGGAAGAAATAATAAAATATTTGAACATTGAGTGCTCGCAAATTGAAGACGCTAACATACACAACTTTCCTCTTGTAAACAAAAATATTTCATCACGGTTACAAATTCAACAAAAACACGCTTTGGTAAAAAGAGTGATTTTTTCACACAGTAATGTCTCTATGTTTACAACACAAACCAGTTCTCAGTCACAGTCGAGAACTAATAAACACAACGCTTGGCAATGCTTTGCTTGTAATAAAACAGGTCACAAAATATATGCTTGTGATACCTTTAAAAGGAACTCACCTCATGAAAGACATGAATTAGTAAAAAAACACCAACGTTGTATCTCATGCCTTGGTAATCACAGCTCGAAAGATTGTCAGTCTCAATCAACGTGTCGCACATGTAACAAGCGACATCATACAATGCTACATTTTTATGTTAATCTCTCTCGTCAACCCTCTCGAGATAGTCATACGTCCTCTAGACCTCAAGATCAACATAATGTTACTTCTAGGGATATAGCTACAACTTCATCTCTCTTTGTCTCTTCTGCTGATACATTAAATTGCTCTGCCCAAAATAGCTCTAACTCTCTCTCTCTTCATCTAATTATACGGTGTTACTCGGTACAGCTTTAATTAAGCTAACCACCTCTCAAGGCATTTCTCATGTATTTAGAGCATTACTTAACACGGGCTCTATGTGTGAACTTCTCTCTGAACGTGCTGCTAATATCTTGAACGACAAGCGACATGCTTCAAATCTAAAAATATCTGGACTCGCTCAAAACTCCTCCTCTACAAAGGGAACAATGTATCTAAATTTGGAAACGCTCTCTGGCCACGCATTGGCCAACAAACATAAGTTTCATATCTTAGATAAAATTTCCGTGGATTTACCACGCACTCGTATCGCTTCTGACGTGTGGGACAAGGTCAAGCCTTATACACTCGCTGACCCTTCCTTCCACTTACCTGGTGGCATTGATGTACTAATAGGTAGCTCTCTATTACCTCTAATTCTTACTCAAGAGAATCATTCGCTTGGGCCTCACATGCCTCATGTGATAGGCACACACTTCGGCTACATACTCATGGGTCAAGCTCCTTGTGCTTCGACTACGGATGCTGCGGTCAACTTTTCAATATCTCTTTTGTCTACTAGTGATGATCTCTTGCACTCATCTTTACAACGATTCTGGCAACAAGAAGAAGCACCAACCATCAGTGTTAAATCACGAGAAGAGATCACTTGTGACGAATACTTTGTAAAGACTCATACTCGTGACCCAACTGGTCGCTATGTTGTGCGACTTCCATTCAGAACGGATCCCTCTGCTCTTGGCCTCTCTCGGGGTACTGCTGAAAAGCGTTTACTGTCTCTTGAACAAAAATTAAACGCACAACCTCAGTTTGCTCAGCTTTACTACTCTTTCATTTCTGAATATCGAGCTCTCGGTCATATGATCAAAATAGACCATGTTGAGGACACCCCTCACTATTATCTCCCTCATCATGGTGTGTTGAAAGACTCTAGCTGTACAACAAAACTTAGGACTGTGTTTGACGCCAGTAGCAACACCAGTTCCGGTTACTCTCTCAATGACATTCTTTTCACCAGTAGAAAGTTACATACTGATATTTGTGACATTATTCTGAACTTCCGGTCTCATAAAATAGTGTTTTCATGTGACATACGACAGATGTTTCGTCAAATAAAAATCTATCCTGACGATCAATATTTTCAACTCATTTTTTGGCGTGATGATCCTTCCGTGAAAATATCCACATTCCAACTCACCACTGTCACCTACGGGATGAACAGCTCTCCTTACTTAGCAATTAAAACTCTGACTCAACTTGCGGAAGATGAAGGTGCTGACTTTCCGCAGGCTGCTAACTCACTACGTCATCATACCTACGTGGATGATATTGTCACTGGTGCAGACTCGGTGAAGGCGGCTCTTGAGCTTCAAGACCAGCTCATCCAACTCTTAGGTCGTGGCGGCTTCGAACTTCGGAAGTGGGCGTCCAACTCCAACCAGCTCCTCGACAGGTTACCTTCGGAACATCTAGAAACTCTTAGTTTCTTGCAAGAAGCACAACTTCATCAGTTCTCCATCCTGGGTATGCACTGGTCCCCTGAAGAAGATTGTTTTCGCTATGCTTTTCACTATCAAACAGACAAATTAACCAAACGCTCTGTATTAAGCCTCATTGCAAAATTGTACGATCCCTGCGGTTTTCTAGCTCCATTAATCATGGTAGCTAAATGCTATATGCAGCTCCTATGGGCTCAAGGCCTAAAGTGGGACGATGCTCTCCCTCCTGATCTCGCCGATAAATGGCAATTATTTATTAACGACACTAGTCGTTATCTCTCTCAACTCATGATGCCTCAAGCATTTCCGTTAGTCCACGCTAATGTAATTGAATTACACGGCTTCTCTGATGCCTCAGAATGTGATTATGCCGCAATAGTGTATTTTCGTTGTGAATCTTCTAGCGGAGAAGTGACTGTGAGACAAATTTTTTCAAAAACTCATGTGGCTCCTCTGAAACGGGTGACCCTGCCTCGTTTAGAACTTTGTGGAGCTCATCTTTTGTCCAAGCTAATTGATTATTGCCTTAGACAGTTTTCTCATCTCAAGATTAATGAACTGACACTTTGGTGTGACTCTTCAGTAGTGCTCACGTGGCTACAAACACCTACCTACCAATTGAAAACTTTTGTAGCAAATCGTGTCACTCAAATTCAAGAAATTATTCCTGGTCATCATTGGCGACACATTAAAGGTACAGACAATCCAGCCGATTGTTCTTCCCGATGTGTTCTTGCATCTCAACTCGTCAACCACCCACTTTGGTGGCATGGCCCCTCATGGTTAAGTCTATCTAAGCCTCACTGGCCGATTCCTAACTTCACACCAATAGAACTTCAATCTGCGGATGAAATCAAGACTACACCTCTTAATGTGCTCACTATAATTAGTCCCACAGTGTGGGAAACACTCTCTAAATATTCCTCATGGACAAAACTCATAAGGGTATTAGCATACGTGTTACGTTTTGTTAACTTGAGCCGATCAAAGAAAGAAACCTCAGTCTTAATACCTGGTCACTTCCTGATTGGTGCTCCTCTGGCTGCCCTACCAGAACCCGATCTCTCTGATGTTCCTACCAATCGACTTCGCCATTGGCAACTAGTCCAGGCCTTTCACCAACGCATCTGGCATCGCTGGCAATTGGAATACCTCCACTCTCTACAGCAACGTTCAAAATGGAGCACTCCCCAGGAGAACCTCAAAATTGGAGATCTCGTCTTGGTGCAATCCCCGACACCACCTCTTACCTGGCCTCTTGGACGTATCACTGACATTCACCCTGGACCTGATGGCACTGTGCGAGTGGTCACAATCAAGACGCCTTCAGGGACTTACACTCGACCCGCAATCAAGGTCTTTCCTCTGCCACTAAACTAAGTGGACTCTTAATTTCTAAGAATTTAGTATAACTTAATAATAAACTCTTTATCATGTAACTCATCACCCTATATATGTTGTGTGCAATCTTTTCATTTTCTCTCTATATTGAAGTTTATAACTTCAAGGTGGCCGGGATGTTAGGTAATAAGATGATTGTACATAGTTGATATATTCTGTAGTTATAAGATTTGATTTTTGGTATTTCCCATGTTCACTAAAGCCAAGAGAGAGAGAGGGTTATCTGCCCTTAGAATAAACATCACGCCACCCCAAATTTGAGCTCTCATTGGTGCTCAGGAATAAACTCTCCTCAGGCGACGGTTTCGCACCACACAGCAACACACTCACGCTTAGTCTCTCAAAGTGTAAGGTCGCGGGTCTCGTTTCCAACTCAACAATTAGTGATTATGTGCCTCTTTAAATTCTAACTCTACCTCTTGCAACTCTCTCTAACTCTGTGCTGCTCATCAAGACCTTCAAGAACCTCATTTGTGCGGTAAGTGGTCGGTCTTATGGACTTTTGAAACACTCGTACTTCCGCGACTACTCTTCAGTGCTTTAGAACTGTAACAAAGGAAGGTGAACTGGATTATCAAAAGTGTGAGTCAATTCTCTCTAATTAATTATTTACGTCCTTAGTTTATTCCCCCGTCTGCTCCGGAAGAGCAGTGGTCCTCCGTGTTCAGGAACACAAACATTAACATTCTCTACCCGACAGCAACTAAGGCCATTTGAATGTTTGGCTTATCTCTTGGAAATATTTGTCAAATAATGTAATTAAAAATGGTACGGTAAATTGATTAAGTTGTCATAGTTAGTAAGGTTTATATATTAGTGTTTGATTGTTAATTTTGATGAGAAATAGTTGATTAATTATTCTTGAGTATAGCTTGTTATCGAATATATGATTATCACTTGTTAGTGTAGACGTTTTGCACATATAAACTTATTTAGCTGATTATTAATGGGACGTTATATAATAATTTAGAGGATTTTGATTTAATAGTATAGGAGTTGTTGTCGTTTGTTGTAAATAATATTCTTGAAAATATTGATTCCCGGGCTGTATATTAAAGCAAATGGTAATAATCTCGTAAATTGAGTGAAGAAGAATAAACTTATAATTATAATTCTATAATTTGTATTGTCTAAATATTGAATAAGAAGGGTAGCTTAAAGGAGGTGTATATTATAAAATAGGATAAGATAGTTGTAATATTTTGGAAGGGATTGTAAAGATGAAATGCTGTAAAAATAATAAATATGTGTTGTACTTTCACCAGTGTCAGTAGTTATTCCAGGTCCTGGTTTCCTACACTAGCTAAGCGAGTCATTAAGTTCAAATTATTTCTCATTAATTATATCTAGTCCAACAGAGTTTTACAGGGTGGAAAGCTTCTTGAAGGGAAAGCTTTACAATATGTGGATTATACATCTAACCGACAGTATATTGGATCCACGAAACCCCTATTAAATAGCATTAAACTGATCTCACTATGTCATAGCCCCATGGATGTCGTGCTCCCTGATCATACGTCTGACCTACAGTATATTGGAACCCCGACACCTTTTTTTATCACCATTACACTGATCTTCCTATGTCATAACCACATGGATGGCGTCATCTCTGAACATACGTCTGACGTACAGCATATTAGATCCCCGAAATCATTTATAAACTCTATTAATCTGATTTCACTATAATATAACCACGTGAATGTCGTGATATCTGATCATACGTCTGACCTACAGTATAGTATAATCCCGACACCTTTGTTAAAAGTCTATTAAAATGATCTCACTATATAATAACTACGTGGATGTCGTGGTCTCTGATAATTCGTCTGATCTACAGTTTATTGGCATCCCCGACACCTTTATTAAACACCATTACGCTGATCTCACTGTGTCATAACCACGTGGATGTCGTGATCATTGGTAATACGTCTGACCTACAGTTTATTAGATCTCCAATACCTTTGTTTAACTCTATTACACAAATCTCACTATGTTAAAACCACGTATGTCCTGCTCTCTGATCACACGTCTAACCTACACTATCTTGAATTCCCGATACCTTTATTAAACATCATTACTTTGATCCCACTATGGAATAACCACGTGGATGTCGTGGTCACTGATTATACGTCTGACCTATACTATATTGGAACCCCTGACACCTTTGTTAAACACCATTACACTGATCTTACTATATGATAATTAAGTGGATGTCGTGATCTTTAATAATACGTCAGACCTACAGTATATTGGATCCCCAATACCTTTCTTAAACACCATTACACTGATCCCACTATGTCATAAAAACGTGGATGCCGTGGTCTCTGATCATACATCTGACCTAAATATATTGCATACCCGATACGTTTGTTAAAAACCATTGCACTATATTATATCTGGGGATTATACGTCTGTATATCAGTATATTGGATCCTCGAAACCCCTAATAAACCCCATTACACTTATCTCACTATGTCATATGGATGTCGTGCTCTCTGATCATACGTCTGAACTACAGTAAGATAACGTTTGTTTGGACACGGATGTGTTAGATATGTCTGATGGAAGCAGTTTTCTATAGAATGATGACAATAGTGGAGAAAGGATAATTATTTTTAGTGGAAAACTAGGAAAAGAAGCTTTGAATAGTAAACAAGATTTTTTATGAATGGCAAGAGTTATAGCAAGCAGTTTGCACAAATTTATACATTCCACGCAGAGTTTGGAAGATCCAAATGTGAAACAAACATATTCCCTGTTATATCCACTCTACTCCCAAACAAGTAAAAAGATACCTACATTCGTCTTATCCGCTTTCTTCATGATTCCGTACCAGAATAGAAACCAGCGACTGTGACTATCGACTTCGAGTCGGCTGCAATTTCTGCACTGAAAGAGGTGTTTCGCTCAGTAAAAGTTCAAGGATGCTATTTTCATATGAAAAAGTGTCTGTGGAGGAAAGTGCAACATTTAAGACTTGCTTGCGAATACATGATGAAGTAAAACTGATCGTTCGAATATGTGCTGCTTTAGCATTTCTTCCACCTGAGGATATTCCCAACGGCTGGCTGGAAATACACTCAAGAGCACCTAACAATGAACAACTAGTCCGGTTTCTTGATTATTTTTTTGAGCAATGGCTTGAAAACGAACAAATTCCAGTTGAGCTTCGGAGTTGTTACAGAAGACGCCATCGAACAACTAATTCACTGGAAGGCTGACATAACACGATCAATTCTGAACTTGGAAGACCGAATCCACGAGTCAAGGACCTAATAAGATGCCTACAGAAAGAAGCCGAGAGTTCAGGCTGTGTGCTAATGAGAGCTCAGCTGAACATGGCAGGCAATAGGAGAAAATATATTTACACAAATCTCGACGAAACGTTGGAGAAAAAGATACAAAAATATGAATAAAACCATGATATTATCGCTTGCCTGAAGACTATTTCATATATACAAAAAATGTAAACTCCTCAAATACAAAATGTAAATAGGCCTACTGTATTATATGTAAATACTATTATTTAAGACTGACGAAGCTTTATTTTAGCTGAAAAACTTGACGAAGCTAATAGCTGATTTTAAACACGCCTATATGCAATACCTATTGCAAAAAGCCAGTCCAAAGCCTGGATAAAGTGTGATGTGAATCAATTTAAAATTTGTTAATTATTATTTGAATCTTTTTTATAACCTGCCTGGGTAATTGGTGGCGATTGTCACTGGTAGCGATTGCCAGGACACCGCGGAGAAATGACTAGATCACGGGGAAAACTGGTTCATTGCTTCCTCAACCTGATGTCACAGTGCGCATGCGCGAAGTTCAAGGGCGATGACGTGTCCGCTATATGACCCTGTTATCAGTCCTAGTCAATGACCTATTTCTTGAAATGTGTCAATCATTGGATCCTTAAATATTTGTAACTCATTTTACATCCAAGACGGATACAGTGATACCAAATCTACTTGCCGCACTATTTAAATGACTATAAACCACAACTTAACAGAAATATTAACGTTTAAATACGGAGCACTATAAATCGGCTGCCATCCATGTAGTACCATGTCTACCAACCACCAACTATGTCTCATCCCTAATCCGAAAATTTATCTCACAATGTCATAACCACGTGGTTTTCGTGCTCTGCGATCATACGTCTGACCTACATTATATTGGATCCCGGATATCATTGTTAAAAATCATTACACTATTCCCCTTATAATATAATCCCATGGATGTCATTCCCTCTGATCATACGTCTGGCCTACAGTAAATTGGATCTCTGATTCCTTTGTTTAACTCTATTACACTAATCTCTCTATGTAATAAACACGTGGATATCGTGCTCTCTAAACATTCGTCTGACCTACAGTGTATTGAATCCCCGAAACCTTTGTTAAACTCTATTACACTAATCTCACAATGTATTAATCACGTGGATGTCGTGCTCTCTGATTATACGTCTGATCTACAGTATATGTGTATAGTGTATTGAATATGTAAGTACGGATGGGTTAAAGTTATTGTCTATGTTTAGCCTAAATTTCACGTTTTTGAAGGATAAATTTCATGTACGAATAGTTACACCATCTACTCAAGGAATTAAATAAATAACTAAGTAAGTTCTTTTTGTTTTAGTGTTATATATTGTTTTGCTTGTAATCGGATAACTGTTCCATTATCAAAACACGTACTACCTACGTATTATTTATTACATTATCAATTCTCTTTTCATAGATGGTTATAAATTAAATAATATATTTTATAAGGTGAGATAGAAAGCATTTTATCTCATCTTAGTGTTTTTTAAATTTATTGCAAAATTAAAATCTACTTTATATTTTAGTCATTGTTACTGCAACACTAATCGCATAGCCTTATATTCAGCTATTAAATTAAAAACATAACCTAATTCATTGAATACGTTTTCCATTACATCTGCTGAGATAAAATGTACTGGTGCAAATTTAACGTTATTGACAGAGTTATGAAAAAAGACATCCACACCACCAGCTCTATGAGTTTCTTTTGTTTTTATATGGAGATTGTAGTTCGGAATTTTATATAGTTAAATTTCAGACTCGTTAATCCATATTTCCGAAAAAATAATTATTTTAGGTATATTTTCAAAGTTGATATTTCTACTAAAATGGTATCAAAATTCGCTCGCATGCTTCTTATATTCTAATGTACAATGACAAAACCAGTTTCCCTACTAAGGAAATCAATTGTGTTATATTCAGAGCTCATTTGACATATAAGAGAATAATATTATTAAAACATAGATTGATATTTTTCATAATACAGTAGTCCCTCATTAATCCGACACAATTCAGACCAAGTATGTGTTGGATTAGTGAAAAAGTCGGATTACTGGAGTTCAATTACAAAACATGTTTAAATTACATAATAGAATGTATATTGTTATGTACATTATATTATGTACAAAAGAAAATATAGGTATAATAAAATGTAACTATTGATAAAAATAGTAAAAATGATTAAGATTTGTCTTGTGCTGACAGAATATTATCTTAAAAATATATTTTCAATAATATTTCCTATCATTTTTTAAATGCAATGTTTTGCATTATTAATAAAATGTCTAAACAAAGAAACTCTAATATATTTAACTCACTATAAAAACCTTTTAGGTATTATACACAATAAAACTAGAAGCATAATCATAT
This sequence comes from Stictocephala bisonia, assembly GCA_035578905.1. Lineage (NCBI taxonomy): Eukaryota > Metazoa > Arthropoda > Insecta > Hemiptera > Membracidae > Stictocephala > Stictocephala bisonia. The sequence continues at coordinate 68,783 of JAQJVL010002385.1, read as the reverse complement.
TCATATTGTAATATGAGCTGTAAACATAATGGAATGTTGCCATCAGGTGTTTTTATCAGGCAGGAATTGATAAGAAAGGGTCAGGATAAACAAGAGTGGAGCTCAGGCTGCAAGGCCCATTTTCCTCTTTACTGACTTTGGAATTCTAATGTTATCTGTTCTTTCAAGTGCTAATAAGGAAATGATATTCCTCTTTACTGACTTTGGAATTCTAATTTTATCTGTGCTTTCAAGTACTGATAGCACTGATAAGGAAATAGGCCAACTGTAGGCAGATATTTTCTGTCAAGTTATTTTGTTTATCTTTTGGTCAGAAATTGACGTTTCATTGTTCTGTTTATCAGCACTTTTCACTCCCGAAACATTCCTGATATGTGAAAAATAATCCCGATAGAACTGGGTTCTGGTTCTTTTATCAATAACGATAGAACTGGCCGGATTACTAGGAGGCCCGAGTAGGTAAAAATTGGTTGAATAAGACCCACTTTTCTGGCCTCTGATTGGTCGAGAGCGGTCACGTGACTATTCAAAGATGGCGTCGCCCATGTTTCCCGCCAAATTTCCTAACCTCAAATTTCCTGGCAAAACTTAGCGTCCTTTCGGAATCATGGCGCCTTCGGAAGGGAAGTCCCCGTGGGAAAATTCCCTCCCTCAAATTCCCTCGTTATACAATACAAAATGCACTCTTAACCTTTCCCATCTCATACTATATAAAATGCAAAAGATGACGGCCATTTACATATGTACTATATAAAATATATTCGTATACTTCCGGCGACCGTCGGCTACCTTCGTACGCGTCGTCTGCTGGTCTGGCGCACACCCAAATGCCACGCTCTAATTGGTTACCTCCCTACTTTATAAGTAATCTTTCTCACACGTACTGTTAGACTACTTATTTAATTTAATTGTTCTTAACTTTTAACAAATACACAGTTAACATACGCTCTTACCTTTGGGTACTCATCCATGGCTTCCTACACTGTTACCTACCTATACTTATCTATCGAATCACAGTTCATCCTCAAGCCCCTACTTAACACTCTAGACAACCCGCAATACACGTTTTTAATTAATTATTTATTCAAAAATGAAGGGACAATTCTTTGTATTTAATCTGTTTATAATTTGTAATACACTGTTATCCTATCCATTTTAATTAATTTTATATTTTATATTAAATACTCTGTTAACATGCGCTCTTACCTTCAACTACCATCTACTTCTGGTTAACTTCATATTAAACAAACGCGACATCCTCTAAACCTAACACGCTAGCTTAACTTCATATACTTTTACCCTAGAGCCCTCATGCCTAACCGAACTATTCAACCTAAATTACTTTAACTGTACTTACAAGGTCAGCAGGACTAATTCACTACCATTTCACAACCCTTATACTAGTTATTGGATACCTCTGCTCGGTGCACTGGCAGTCCAAAAGTTCTCGCGCAACACGGGTTGATCTTTTAGGCAGTGTTATATTGTTTGCTATTTTAATTGGCACCGGATGGACTGCATATCAAACACATGTCAACCCTAGAGGTCAAGTTTAGTGATATCAAACAGCAATATATGCATTTCCCCAGAGATAGTAGAATCTGACCATATCTCGTCTATTATTAAACAAAACGAAAGAATTATTGGTATTACAGTCCCGCAAACACCATGTATTTGAATCATCTCTTCATTGTTTGATGTTTTCAGTTGTTAAGTATCTTTCAGGGCTTCAAGTTTGTTATTTTAATTAACTTTCTATAAAATGAGTGAATGTCCCTTGTTATTACAAATGAAAATAATTACAAAAATGTTTAAAGTCCGTAATTAATAGGCCTAATACAATGATTTGGATCTCACATCTTCATTTTTTAATTTTTTATTATGGTTTATAAACCTGATTCAAGACTAATCACACGGTACTTTATTTGCCCCTCACTGAAAATGGATTAACTATCTGCTTATAAACGTTTTAAACCATTTCCAATGTAGGCCTCAGATGAAAACAGGCTATGAGCCAATGGAAACTATGACTTCAGCATTATGGATGTTCTGTCCCGAACTAGAATCTGTCAATTCTCAGGATGAACCAAAACCAATTTAAACTTGAAGACAATAAAAAAAAAAAAGTGAGCAATAATAATTTATTTACACACTACGTTTTATTCAGTAAAATCAATTGATATTCTTGTTATTATCAATTATCATACGTAATACATAGAACCTTTTTCAATAATTTGTGCTTTATATTTAAATTATTACGAGTAAACTTAATTTTAACAAAGTTTTGTCTATTTGTTTTGTTGTAAATTCCATAATTTATACATGCTAACACATTACATCGATCTTATGTGTAATAATGAGAGATCGTACATCAAAATTATACCGTATTTTCTAATGTTTCTATAGTTTAGGTAGAACTTTAAACAATATGTATTAAATTTATAGCGTAATACCTTATCAAATTACATTCATACACATTGTGTGTGCTATGTCACAAAATAAAGTTAACAACCTACATTCCCATCAACACATTACCTCCAAGTAGAGGGCTTACATCACTACACCCAATACAAGTTTTCATTTAGTCACACTGAAATAGTAAACTTTTAACAAGTTAAAGTATGCAGTCCCCCTTGACAAGAATAACTCTACATACGTCCATTGACTATAAATGAAGTATATTAACCAATAATACTTTTAAAACTTATACATGTCAAGAGACACCCTAACTTTAGTCTACCGAATTATTGTATGTTAACCAACCTAAACTTACGAATAACAATTATTATTTCCACAAACATATGATAAATTAAGTGTATTAATCTCAAACACAAGGTGATTCCTCACAATTTATATACACCGTAGCAATACATTACTTACTGTATTTGAGACATTAATCTTACAGGTATGGGTCCTGAATGAGTGTAGATGAACGAGTTTAGTCTTTGTTACTAACTAAGGCTGCTGAACCCTTTGATTATCATCTATTAACAACACAATAGTCAGGGAAACTATGACATGGAACCCAAACCCCTTAACATTTAGTTAAAATGTCCATAAATAGGGATATTTGTGTACAAAATATGTTATAATTCCCTAAAATTATTAAAATTCAGTTCCATAACAATGATATTCGCCCTAAACATTAAAAAACCCTTTAAAATACTCTTATAGAAACCTTTAAAAACTTAGTTTGAGCTCAAAACAACGTACAAAACTAATTTAACACTTGTAAACTAATTATTCAACCTACATAATTATGTAGTTGACTTTGCATTTACTACTACATGACTCCAAACAGTTGTCAAAGTGTAAGTAGCCAATAGGAATAAAGTCTCTATAAAGTTCACATTTTAAGCCTGATTTTAACTAAACTCGGTACTATTGATTCTTTGCACATTAGAAAAATAAACGAATAGTTAGTTGAAATGTGTCTATTGTAGAAACTTTGGTATTAACAGTAAGAAAGTTTTGTTTCTTTTGGTTATGAAATACTCGAACAGAAAATGTATATTCGGCTAATAAAGTAACAATAAATTAGTTTTCATTTAATTTCCATCCAACATACATATACAAACTACCTACCAAGCACTAATACCCTTCCTATCCAGTAGTAAGACTCATGATTTACCCAAAACACAGTCATCTTTATAGATCAGTTACATTCACAAAACATAAGACTATTGGCAGACTCTACCTACTTAACATAAAAGACTTACTACACACAAACCGTAAATACAAGATCTTGACTCACCACCTACCTACTCAACACTGCACTCTCGTTAGATCACTTTCCCATTCATCACATAAGGCTTTTGATTGTCCATCTACCTATCCATAAGCACATGTACAAGACACCTACCAAGCTCCATAACCTTACCTATCCATTAGTAAGACTCTCCTACCCACTTAGCCAACACACAGCTATCTTTACAGACCAACTACCCTCCCATCACATAATATTATTGACAGACAACCTACGTAACATATAAGACTTACCACCTGATAGACAATCTACATGAGGCTTTATTTGTCATTCCACCTATCCAACACACATGTACAAGACACCTACCAAGCTCCATAACCCTACCTATCCATTAGTAAGACTCTCCTACCCACTTAGCCAACATACAGCTATCTTTACAGACCAGGTACCCTCCCAACACATAATATTATTGAAAGATCACATAATTAAAATACAAAACACACACACACACACACACACACACACACACACACACACACACACACACACACAGACACAAACATACAAAACATATCAGACCACACAAACTCTAAATACAAGATTTTTGACTAACCTCCCACCTAGTAAACACACTGTACCTCTGATATATCACCTAACTCTCCATTGCATTAGACTTTTGATTGTCCATTTACCTATTCATAAGCACATGTACAAGACACCTAACAAGCTCCATAACCCTTCCTATTCAGTAGTAAGACTCTCCTACCCAACACACAGTTATCTTTATATACCAACTACCCTCCAAACACATAATATTATTGACAGACCACTTCAAATTCAAATAAGTTTATTATTCATTATTACATGGAAAGAATATTTACAATAATATCAAGAATAATATATTGCCCTGCATAGACTATCCGTCTGCGTGCAAGGCAAGAGTTCTTTTACAAATCATAACAATTGTAAATACTGTACCCTTAAAATATACATACACAAATATTAACAAGAGAAATGCCAAGTTTACAATCTTAATGAGATATTAACATTCTAGACATAAGTCGTAATTGTTATAGAAATACACTAGCCAATTATGTTATAAGAGAAAATGTACTTAAGTAAAAAACAAAATAAAATTAAAAGAAAAGAAAACAAAATGAAAAAATAATAAAAATCTAATACAATATAAGTATAACACCTAAATTTTACACACAAGAATTTACACATGAACCAAATCATTCACCAAAACATGAGTATATAAAGTAGTCTATGAAGAGTAAACAGTGACTACTCCATTAACTACCCCTCCACACCCCCATATAATAAGATATTTAAATAAGACATATCCATACAAATCCCAACAGGAATATATAAGGAAGAGCACAAGACTAAATATAATATGACCAAATCAATCTCTCAGTATCTTCTGGGCCAAGAGTAAGCAACCACTCCTCCACTCTCCGGTTAAAAGCTGCGACACCGCCACCATCTTGAATTATGCCTTGAGGAAGGTTTTTATAAACAAAATGCGCAATAAAAAATGGATTGTGAGAATCCAAACTACTGGTAGGACGAGGAATTTGAATTCCAAAACCCACCCTATTTCTTGTTAGATAGGTATGTTTTAATGTTGTAAAAATGTCAACCTTATTATTCATAATAAATAAAATTAAATTTTTGACAAAAAGTTGTCTTATGCTAAGAATAGGAAATTCATAGTACAGTAAGTAAGTAGGGTATCTTGGATTTTTTCTTAAAATAAGTTTCATAATTGTTCTCTGAGCTACAGCCAATGGTTCCAGTACATTAGACGAGGCACCTCCCCACGCCAAGATACCGTACTGCAGCACCGACTGCACATAAACGTAGTACACCACCTTCCTTTGGTCCAAAGTCAAAACCTCTCTAAGCTGGGTAAAAGCGTATATCAGTTTCCGAATTCTCTGCCTGACATACTGAACTTGTGGAGCCCATGACATCTTGCGATCAACAATAACACCTAAATATTTATGATGTTCCACAATATCAATACTATCACATCGACAATCATTTGACTCAGTGTCACCACAAGAATGCAGCTTTAGTGATCTCATACCCGGCCCAAGGTCCTGTCTAAGATAAATAGGGAGACATTTAGTTTTACGCACATTTAACGTTAGGGTATTATGGTCAAACCAATTTTTAACTTTTAAAAGATCTTTAGATGCCTGTGAAAATACTTAATCCCACGAATTCCCCACTGTGACAACAGCTGTATCATCAGCGAATAAAAATAATCTACTAGCAATATTTAATTTTGACAGATTATTTATGTAAACTAAAAATAATAATGGGCCAAGGGTGCTACCCTGGACCACTCCAAAATCAACCGAAGTTGTTTGGCTCTTGACACCCTCAATAATTACGGTTTGAGTTCGGTTGTCAAAGTAACTTTTAAACCAATTATGAGCCCTATCCTTAACCCCAATGTATTCTAATTTATCAAGAAGTTTCTTTCGGTCTAAGGAATCAAATGCTTTTGCCAAATCCAAAAAGTTCACAAGTATTTTATTTGAGTTCGAACTACCATAACTAGAATTAATGAAATTGACTATATCAAATAAGGCGCTTGAAGTATTCTTATTCCTCCTAAACCCGTATTGCATATTTGTTATTATACCATGATGTTCTAAATAATTACACAATTGAATTTTCACACATTTCTCGATTATCTTAGATAAGGTAGTCAGAAGAGATATTGGCCTGTAATTTCCCCTATCAGTTTTGGAACCAGCTTTAAAAATCGGTATCACCTTAGCAATTTTTAAATGACTGGGAAATTCCCCTAATGCAATACTTAAGTTGACTATATGAAGTATAGGTTCAATTAATTCATTGATATTATCCCTAATAACTCTAGTAGGTATGTCGTCACATCCAGGTGCCGAGCAACCTCTCAGGCTTCTTACGACCTCACACAATACAAGACTGACCATACACTCTACATAGAAGACGTTTGATTATCCACTCACCTACTCAATACACACAAAACACTTGTTTGATCACACAACAATTTAACAAACACAACTGTCGATTGACACTCCACCTTCTTAAAGCATAAGACTTTTGAAGGACCACCTACCAAAGATACAAAAATCATGATAAATAAACTACACACTCTGCAGACATGACTTAATATACCATCATACTACCATGAAAATAGTCCTTTTGACATACCCCTACCTATCCAATATACGTACCACACACCGTACATACAAGACTTATGTTTACCCACCCACATACTAATCAAACAAGACTCTTGATTGACCATCCATCTCCATAACATTCAAGGATGACCTACCTACCAAACATACGACTTGACCACCCACAAAAAACAAGACTTTATGTTTAACCACCTATTTAACATACAAGACCAACCACACACCATACAATCATGACTTAACAGTCCACCCACCTACCAAACACACATCTCTTGATCTACATAGGGCTTTAGTTATCATTCCACCTATCCAACACACATGTACAAGACAACTACCAAGCTCCATAACCCTACCTATCCATTAGTAAGACTCATGATTTACCCAACACACAGTTATCTTTACAGACCAACTACCCTCCCAACACATAATATTATTGACAGACAACCTACTGTACATACAAGACTTACCACCCACCTACTCAACACACAGATAGACTACGTAACTAACCATTACATACGACATCTGACTGACCACCTACCTACCTAATACCTCTACATGCATACACCCACCACTCATCCTACAGACAAAACTCCTAGAGAACTACCCATCCACCATAAAAACACTATTGCTTCATATAATCATGTTTTAAAATAACATTATAACACTGTAAGATAGGTTTAATATTGCTAAAGACCTAAAATGTTTCCTAAAATTCTGTTTCCTCTAGAAATATGAGAGCCGTTGGTGGAAAACATCCAAACTAAACATAGAAAATAAGAATCAGCTAGTAGTTTAATAGAAATTCTGCTATACAACTAAAAAAATATGAGAAAAAGTTAGGTTTAAAAACAATGAACATAGAGAAAAAGTTAGGTTAAAAAAATATGAGAAAAAGTTAGGTTAAAAAAATGAACATAGAAAAAGTTAGGTTAGCAAACATCAGAAAAGTAAGTCTAGCAAACAACTGAAAGGTTGATTGCTATCCTTACTTTTCCAAAAAGTTGTTAAAATTAACAAAAGTCAAAAAATGTCCCATTTTTTGAGTTTGGTAATTTTAACTGAACTTTTCGGATGTTTGCTAACCTAACTTTTTCTATGTTCATTTTTTTAACCTAACTTTTTCTATGTTCATTGTTTTTAAACCTAACTTTTTCTCGTATTTTTTTAGTTGTATAGCAGAATTTCTTTTAAACTACTAGCTGATTCTTATTTTCTATGTTTAGTTTGGATGTTTTCCACCAACGGCTCTCATATTTCTAGAGAAAACAGAATTTTAGGAAACATTTTAGGTCTTTAGCTATATTAAACCTATCTTACAGTGTTATAATGTTATTTTAAAACATGATTATATGAAGCAATAGTGTTTTTATGGTGGATGGGTAGTTCTCTAGGAGTTTTGTCTGTAGGATGAGTGGTGGGTGTATGTATGTAGAGGTATTAGGTAGGTAGGTGGTCAGTCAGATGTCGTATGTAATGGTTAGTTACGTAGTCTATCTGTGTGTTGAGTAGGTGGATGGTAAGTCTTGTATTTACAGTAGGTTGTCTGTCAATAATATTATGTGTTGGGAGGGAAGTTGGTCTGTAAAGATAACTGTGTGTTGGGTAAATCATGAGTCTTACTAATGGATAGGTAGGGTTATGGAGCTTGGTAGTTGTCTTGTACATGTGTGTTGGATAGGTGGAATGATAACTAAAGCCTTATGTAGATTGTCTATTAGGTGGTAAGTCTTGTATGTTAAGTAGGTAGTCTGTCAATAAGTTTATTTGTTGGTATGGTTTGTGGTATATAAATATGACTACACAGTAGGTATTGTGTTGGGAGAGTAGTTGGTCTGTAATAATAATTGTGTGTTGGCTAAGTGGGTGGTCAAGTTGTATGATTGGTAGGTAGGTCTTCCATGAATGTTGTGAGTAAATCTAAGGTATTGTGTAATGGGTAGTTACGTGGTCTATCTGTGTGTTGTGTAGGTGGGTGGACTGTTAAGTCATGATTTTATGGTGTGTGGTACGTATGTTAAATAGGTGGTTATACATAAAGTCTTGTTTTTGTGGGTGGTTAAGTCGTATGTTTAGGAGAATGGTTGTTCATGAATGTTAGGATTGTGAGTCAATCAAAGGTTTTATGTAATGGTTAGGTGGATGATCTATCAGAGATGTTGTTTGTTGAGTAGGCGGGTGGATTGTTAAGTCATGATTTTATGGTGTGTGGTACGTATGTTTGGTAGGTGGCCCTTCAAAAGTCTTATGCTTTGGGAAGGTGGTCAAGTCGTATGTTTGGTAGGTAGGTCATCTATGAATGTTACGGATGGTCAATCAAGAGTCTTGTTTGATTAGTATGTGGGTGGGTAAACATAAGTCTTGTATGTACGGTGTGTGGTACGTATATTGGATAGGTAGGGGTATGTCAAAAGGACTATTTTCATGGTAGTATGATGGTATATTAAGTCATGTCTGCAGAGTGTGTAGTTTATTTATCATGATTTTTGTATCTTTGGTAGGTGGTCCTTCAAAAGTCTTATGCTTTAAGAAGGTGGAGTGTCAATCGACAGTTGTGTTTGTTAAATTGTTGTGTGATCAAACAAGTGTTTTGTGTGTATTGAGTAGGTGAGTGGATAATCAAACGTCTTCTATGTAGAGGGTATGGTCAGTCTTGTATGTTAAGTAAGTGGTCTGTCAATAATATAATGTGTTGGGAGGGTAGTTGGTATATAAAGATAACTGTGTGTTGGGTAGGAGAGTCTTACTACTGAATAGGAAGGGTTATGGAGCTTGGTAGGTGTCTTTTACATGTGTTTTGGATAGGTGGAATGACAAATAACGCCTTATGTAGATTGTCTATCAGGTGGTAAGTCTTATATGTTACGTAGGTTGTCTGTCAATAATATTATGTGATGCGAGGGTAGTTGGTCTGTAAAGATAGCTGTGTGTTGGCTAAGTGGGTAGGAGAGTCTTACTAATGGATAGGTAAGGTTATGGAGCTTGGTAAGTGTCTTGTACATGTGCTTATGGATAGGTAGATGGACAATCAAAAGCCTTATGTGATGAATGGGAAGGTGATCTAACGAGAGTGCAGTGTTGAGTAGGTAGGTGGTGAGTCAAGATCTTGTATTTACGGTTTGTGTGTGGTAAGTCTTTTATGTTAAGTAGGTAGAGTCTGCCTTTGTTATTTTGTTAGTAGTATTACCACTATTATTAATTAATAGAAATTCTGCTATACAACTAAAAAATATGAGAAAAAGTTAGGTTTAAAAACAATGAACATAGAAAAAGTTAGTATAACCATAATATTGTTATTATGTTAGTAGAGTCTTATGTTTTGTGAATGTAACTGATCTATAAAGATGACTGTGTGTTGGGTAAATCATGAGTCTTACTACTGGATAGGAAGGGTATTAGTGCTTGGTAGGTAGTTTGTATATGTATGTTGGATGGAAATTAAATGAAAACTACTTTATTGTTAAGTTATTTACACAATCGTAATCCGAGTTGGACCGTGTCTGGTTATTATGAGACACGGTTATAATGACCTTTGCGTACCTAAGCCTGCCTCCCGGACATTCAGACCAAACTGGGCCTTTCTAGACACATCGAGGACAGGAATGCCCGTGGTTACAATTTGAGACCCCGACAACATAAATAGAGTTAGCAGCAGAGTCTGTTTTCATACTCTGTGGATCGAGTAGCAGAGTATGTCGCCCTGAAGATGAGTGCTGCAATGTGCTCGAAACGTCGACAATTTGTACATAGTGTACAAAATAACCAGACACGGTACAACCCGGATTACGATTGTGTAAATAACTTGAATATCGACCGTGGAAGTCTCCATACTAAGATACTTTATTGTTACTTTATTAGGCGAATATACATTTTCTGATCGAGTATTTTACAACCAAAAGAAACAAAACTTTCTTACTGTTAATACCTTTGTCTACAATAGACAAAGTTTCTACAATATACACATTTCAACTAACTATTCGTTTATTTTTCTAATGTGCAAAGAATCAATAGTACCGAGTTTAGTTAAAATCAGGCTTAAAATGTGAACTTTATAGAGACTTTATTCCTATTGGCTACTTACACTTTGACAACTGTTTGGAGTCATGTAGTAGTAAATGCAAAGTCAACTACATAATTATGTAGGTTGAATAATTAGTTTACAAGTGTTAAATCAGTTTTGTACGTTGTTTTGAGCTCAAACTAAGTTTTTAAAGGTTTCTATAAGAGTATTTTAAAGTGTTTTTTAATGTTTAGGGCGAATATCATTGTTATGGAACTGAATTTTAATAATTTTAGGGAATTATAACATATTTTGTACACAAATATCCCTATTTATGGACATTTTAACTAAATGTTAAGGGGTTTGGGTTCCATGTCATAGTTTCCCTGACTATTGTGTTGTTAATAGATGATAATCAAAGGGTTCAGTAGCCTTAGTTAGTAACAAAGACTAAACTCGTTCATCTACACTCATTCAGGACCCATACCTGTAAGATTAATGTCTCAAATACAGTAAGTAATGTATTGCTACGGTGTATATAAAGTGTGAGGAATCACCTTATGTTTGAGATTAATACACTTAATTTATCATATGTTTGTGGATATAATAATTGTTATTTGTAAGTTTAGGTTGGTTAACATACAATAATTCGGTAGACTAAAGTTAGGGTGTCTCTTGACATGTATAAGTTTTAAAAGTATTATTGGTTAATATACTTCATTTATAGTCAATGGACGTATGTAGAGTTATTCTTGTCAAGGGGGACTGCATACTTTAACTTGTTAAAAGTTTACTATTTCAGTGTGACTTAATGAAAACTTGTATTGGGTGTAGTGATGTAAGCCCTCTACTTGGAGGTAATGTGTTGATGGGAATGTAGGTTGTTAACTTTATTTTGTGACATAGCACACACAATGTGTATGAATGTAATTTGATAAGGTATTACGCTATAAATTTAATACATATTGTTTAAAGTTCTACCTAAACTATAGAAACATTAGAAAATACGGTATAATTTTGATGTACGATCTCTAATTATTACACATAAGATCGATGTAATGTGTTAGCATGTATAAATTATGGAATTTACAACAAAACAAATAGATAAAACATTGTTAAAATTAAGTTTACTCGTAATAATTTAAATATAAAGCACAAATTATTGAAAAAGGTTCTATGTATTACGTATGATAATTGATAATAACAAGAATATCAATTGATTTTACTGAATAAAACGTAGTGTGTAAATAAATTATTATTGCTCACTTTTTTTTTTTTTTTTTTTTTTTTTATTCAAGTTTAAATCGGTTTTGGTTCATCCTGAGAATTGACGGATTCTAGTTCGGGACAGAACATCCATAATGCTGAAGTCATAGTTTCCATTGGCTCATAGCCTGTTTTCATCTGAGGCCTACATTGGAAATGGATTAAAACGTGTATAAGGAGATAGTTAATACATTTTATTTAGTGATGGGCAAATAAAGTACTGTGTGATTAGTCTTGAATCGTCTTTATAAACCATAATAAAAATATAAAAATTAAGCTTTGAGATCCAAATCATTGTATTAGGCCTATTAATTACGGACTTTAATCATTTTTGCAATTATTTTCATTTGTAATAACAAGGGACATTCACTCATTTTATAGAAAGTCTATTAAAATAACAAACTTGAAGCCCTGAAAGATACTTAACAACTGAAAACATCAAACAAAGAAGAGATGATTCAAATACATGGTGTTTGCGGGACTGTAATACCAATAATTCTTTCGTTTTGTTTAATAATAGACGAGATATGGTCAGATTCTACTATCTCTGGGGAAATGCATATATTGCTGTTTGATATCACTAAACTTGACCTCTAGGGTTAACATGTGTTTGATATGCAGTCCGTCCGGTGCCAATTAAAATAGAAAACAATATAAAACTGCCTAAAAGATCAACCCTTGTTGCGTGAGAACTCTTGGACTGCCAGTGCACCGAGCAGAGGTATCCAATAACTAGTATAAGGGTTGTGAAATGGTAGTGAATTAGTCCTGCTGACCTTGTAAGTACAGTTAAAGTAATTTAGGTTGAATAGTTCGGTTAGGCATGAGGGCTCTAGGGTAAAAGTATATGAAGTTAAGCTAGCGTGTTAGGTTTAGAGGATGTCGCGTGTGTTTAATATGAAGTTAACCAGAAGTAGATGGTAGTTGAAGGTAAGAGCGCATGTTAACAGAGTATTTAATATAAAATATAAAATTAATTAAAATGGATAGGATAACAGTGTATTACAAATTATAAACAGATTAAATACAAAGAATTGTCCCTTCATTTTTGAATAAATATCTAATTAAAAACGTGTATTGCGGGTTGTCTAGAGTGTTAAGTAGGGGCTTGAGGATGAACTGTGATTCGATAGATAAGTATAGGTAGGTAACAGTGTAGGAAGCCATGGATGAGTACCCAAAGGTAAGAGCGTATGTTAACTGTGTATTTGTTAAAAGTTGAGAAAAATTAAATTAAATAAGTAGTCTAACAGTACGTGTGAGAAAGATTACTTGTAAAGTAGGGAGGTAACCAATCAGAGCGTGGCATTTGGGTGTGCGCCAGACCAGCAGACGACGCGTACGAAGGTAGCCGACGGTCGCCGGAAGTATACGAATGTATTTTATATAGTACATATGCAAATGGCCGTCATCTTATGCATTTTATATAGTATGAGATGGGAAAGGTTAAGAGTGCATTTTGTATAGTATAACGAGGGAGTTTGAGGGAGGGAATTTGCCCACGGGGACTTCCCTTCCGAAGGCGCCATGTTTCCGAAAGGATGCGCTAAGTTTTGCCACCAGGTGTGCTACAATCGTGTTGAGAACAGCTGATGCTGCTAGGTGCGCTACGATTGGGTCGAGCACATAGAGTATTACATATATGAAATATTAATTTTATTATAGTGTATGAAATAATAATTTTGTTATGGTGTATATATGAGTAGAGTAACAACGTGCATGCGCGCCCGACCAGCAAACGACGCGTTAGTCATTTATTATAGTGTTTTTATATAGTATAAAGACGCCATATTGGATGAGGGAATTCTGGGAGGGAATTTTGAGGAGGGAATTTTGGGAGGGAATTTTGAGGAGGGAGTTTGGGGAGGGAGTTGGCGTGGGAGGGAAAAGACGCCATATTGGACAAAAAAAAGTGCATTTTATATAGTATAACATGGAAAAAGTTAGGTTAAGAGTGTATTTTATATAGTATAACAAGGTTAACAGTGTATTTTATATAGTATAACAAGGTTAACAGTGCATTTTATATAGTATGATGTGGGAATTTGGAGGGAAATTTGGGAATTTGAGGGAAATTTGAGGTTAGGAAAAGTGAGGTTAGGAAATTTGGTGGGAAACATGGGCGCCGCCATATTGGAAAAGTCACGTGACCGCTCTCGACCAATCAGAGGCCAGAAAAGTGGGTCTAATTCAACCAATTTTTACCTACTGGCCCGGACTGGCGCAGGGCCGGATTATAGAGGGACTAGTTGTAGACAATTTGATAGTAACGTTGTTCGCATACCTTACAAATGATTGAGGTCAGCCTAGCACTTTATAACCTTAATAGGTCCATGGTCCTCCTTCTTCATGAATATTCTTCCTTTCAGTTAAATATTCCAAAACTGAAATAATTATAAACAAATACTGCCAATTATTAACAAATACCCTCCTTCCCGCCCCTACACGTACAGTGGTACTGACCCTCCCACCCTCCCCTACATGTACAGTGGTACTGACCCTCTGACCCGCCCCTACACGTACAGTGCTACTGACCCTCCCACCCATCCATACACGTACAGCAGTGGTGACCCGCCCGCCCACCCATACGCGTACAGTGGTGGTGACCCGCCCGTCCACCCATACACGTGCAATGGTGATGACCCGCCCGCCCACCCATACACATACAGTGGTGATGATCAGTACCACTGTACGTGTAGGGGCGGTTGGGAGGGTCAGTACCACTGTACGTGTAGGGGCGGGTGAGAGGGTCAATACCACTGTACGTGTAGGGGTGGGAGGGTGAATATCACTCTAAGTGTAGGGGCGGGAAGGTCAATACCACTGTACGTGTAGGGGCGGGCGGGAGGGTCAGTACCACTGTACGTGTAGGGGAGGGTGGGAGGGCCACAGCGACTTATAATTCTGTCTTCTCCTGGTTTCACGAGCTATGGCGACTATTTTCCTTCTGGTAAGTGATAAGGACTCATTAATATATATATCGGGTTGTCAGTGGGAAGGTTTAGGTGTCTTGTAGATAAGTCTTTCTTTTGGCGCTTCTTAGCCAACAATTGTTGCGCAACAAATCGCCTAACAAACTTTACGATGATTCCAGCTGATGCATCTGAATCCGGTCTCTTCCACAAGGAGTGTCAGATGTCAACCATTGAGTCTGTTATCCCCATATCTAAGGCTTTACCTACATTTTTCACTGTACTTAGTACATCATTACTATCATGTGGCACGCCCTGTATTTATACGTTATTTCTCCTAGAGTACTGCTCAGCATCATCCATTCTACTCTCCAATATCTCTACTTTTTCTTTTAATGCTTTATTTTCTTTTCTTAAGGATTCAATTATTTCCAAATATTCTTTCACCTGTTCAGTTTGTTCCTCAATCATCTTGGTGTTCTCATCAAGCTTGTCATCAAGACTTCATATGACTTATTAAAGTCAACTATCCAGACTGTTTGTGCTCGGAGGACAGCTTATTTATTTCAGTGATTACATCATAAAGTGAAAGATTACCTTCATTAGCCCTAGAGTCCAATCTTAAGCTGGTCCTGCGAGTGACACTGCAAGGATCACACCGACATACACTCCCCTCACTCGTTAAGTAATTCAAATCTGCCCTATTCATCTTGACACAAGTGCCATGGAATTCCTTACTACAATCACAGCAAGCTACTTTAAGTTGTATCTATCTTAAACTAAGCTTAGTATCTTAGAATACAAAGCTACTACTTTGTATTCTATCAACTCTTGACTTATATACCGTATTATTGCAGGGAACCCTGTATAATTGCGAGAGCTATTGCGAACCGACTAGTCCAATAGACTATCAGTGCTTTAGCACTAGCTGGGATTTCAGTTATAGGTTGTAACAACAAAGGCCTCTGATCCCATTAAATAGGGCTGACCTGGCGTAGGTGTACAACCCGCTAGTGGATTCGAAGAATTACTACAGTTCTTTGTATAACACGTATATAAACAATGAGTGCTTCAACAACAGTTTGTATAACTGTTGTTGAAGCACTCATTGTTTTCACTATTATATTTACAGACGTAAGCTTTCTATTGCCCATTAATAGGGTTTAACTGACGTTGGTGTACACTGTAAATGAATTAACGTTTATTTCCATATTAATAATACAAATATAGAAAAGCTTAAGAAACGAGTTTACAAAAAA
This sequence comes from Stictocephala bisonia, assembly GCA_035578905.1. Classification (NCBI taxonomy): domain Eukaryota; kingdom Metazoa; phylum Arthropoda; class Insecta; order Hemiptera; family Membracidae; genus Stictocephala; species Stictocephala bisonia. The sequence goes on along the minus strand of JAQJVL010002385.1, from coordinate 52,443 downwards.
ATAAGCTTAGTCTATACAATATTACAAAATAAATAAAGTTTAAATTTGAACATGTATGTATATATAATATAAATTATTTAAGCTAAATAATAATAACAGGAAATGAGCCTACATGGGCAGATATCCTGTGCGAAGGCTCAGTTGTTGAAACTGTGGCGAGCGCCACCCGCGGTCAGAGATGGAACTATCGCGTGCGCATGCGCGAGGATCTGGGAAGGGTGCGGCGTACGGAGTAGTCGTCAGGCAGTCGTCAGGGAGTGTTCCCGCTGGAGGACGCCACCCACGGCTGCTCGTCAGCTAAGTTGCCTTAGTTTAAGAATTAACTCTAAATTAATATATATCAATTATGTTTAGATTAGGCTAAGGTAACCATTAAAGGGGGGGGGAGTAGTTCCGCTGGGTAGGATTTAGGCAGTCAGTTAAAATGTAGGGATTGGGAAGTCTAGGGCACGAGGATTGTGGCGAGCGCCACCCTCGGTCAGAGATGCAACTATCGCGTGCGCATGCGTGAGGATCTGGGAAGGGTGCGGCGTACGGAGTAGTCGTCAGGCAGTCGTCAGGGAGTGTTCCCGCTGGAGGACGCCACCCACGGCCGCTCGTCAGCTAAGTTGCCTTAGTTTAAGAATTAACTCTAAATTAATATATATCAATTATGTTTAGATTAGGCTAAGGTAACCATTAAAGGGGGGGGGGAGTAGTTCCGCTGGGTAGGATTTAGGCAGTCAGTTAAAATGTAGAGTTTTGGTAATTTAGGGCACGAGGGGATCGCAGCCAACCAGTTATTTTCCAGTTATCTTTAATCAGTCAATTAACTTGTAATTATATTACCCTTAAGGTAGATCACTCTTAGTGCTGATCAAAGCTGGTTGTGATTGTTAGGCCCGTCAACTAGCACTCACGCGGCCGACACCATTGTACCAGCCCGCGCGTTTCTAATGCGGTGGAACAGGCTGACGTTTATTAGCCCCCGATGATCTCACACGGCCTCTGATAATTAATCTTTTGTCATTCAATTTTCTCTTTAACCGCGCCCTTAATCCGTGTATATTTTCCGTAATTAGCACCCAGTGCCGCGGTATTCATTCATCATCCACCCACCCCACCATTCTCGCCAGTTTCCCCGCAAATTGGTAGCCTATTCGTTCGCCGTTCCCCGCAATTGGTAGCAAAGCGTTAAAGAATAAAAAAATTAAATACCCTTTTATGAAGGAAATAGTAGGGCGATCAGTTTTAGCAATATACATTTAGGGGTTTTATTGTAAAAAGGTCGGTTAGCTTGCACGAAGAGAAGCCGATACGGACATGTCGGTCCAGCTCGGGCATGTCACGAGCATGTCGTCACGAGCATGTCGGCCGACCGGCAAACATGACTCACTCCTGGCAATCAACGATAAAGCAACACATTTTCGAATTACTCGAATTGAATTTAGAGCAATATTATTTTCAACAAGGTGATTTAAATTTTCTGTTTAATAAATACTGAGAACAATGACGGTGAGAATCTGGAGGTGCGTGTCTGCGGTGTAGACGGGCTGTTGTCGTGCGTTTTTAAACCTGTCTATAGGCTGCACGAATTCTTTTTTGTGTAAATTTTCCTTTTACACAGACGAGTGAGTGCATTTAACAATATACCTTCGAACCTCGTGCCCACATTTGTTGAATTTGGGGAGTTAAAATAAATTAAAAAAAATATTCAGATTTATATAAATAACGTCAGATATATTAACTATGAATCTTATAAAGCAATATCAAATATTTATCAAAGTTTGCAGGGAATTCCACCTTAGCCATTAGTACAAATGCGAAAGCCATTAGTCTTCTGGACGGCCCTCTCCATTCATTTCATTTAAGTAGTTTAGTAAAAGTTTAATTTTGTTTAAGATGTGTGCTGCAATTTATTTTTGATTACACCTTGTGATAACGAATTTTGTGACAAATACTCTCAAAGCTTGGGTTACATCCAACTGTCTAGGAGATTTCACGCCAATTATTTTTCCAAGCGAAGTTAATAATAGTGTAGTCCTCTTTTCTAAAATGAATAAGCAAAAATCTATTAAAAGGGGGAAAAAAACAAAAAAAAATATATAAAATAATTTAAAAAAAATGTACAAGAAATATGTAAAAACAAATGTAAAAAAATGTCAAAAAAGAGAGTAACTATTAGAGGATTTAATAAGACTGAAAATAAAATTTCGCTTGGGAAATCTTGGAGTAACCTGAGTGGAGAGGCAATTAACTATTGATTAATGTTTCTATTATTTACAGTATGTAATGTATTTTATTGATTTTGTACAGCTCAATATTAAGTTAAGTGTAGCATATTTTCTTTTCAGCTAGTATTAAATGTCCCCCCCCAGCAAGTTATTAACGGTGGTCAACGATATTCTAGTTATACTTGAGCATTATCGATCCGCACAGTAGAAACCGGTTTTATCTACTCCAAGACACCCAGCCGTGTCCAGGAGGACTTAATGATTGCACAAACACACTGACGAATATTACTCACTACAAGTAAAAACAATTGCTTTTAAATAAATATGGTATTAGAGAATCTACAAAAAAAAAATAATTTGCTTTTTAATTTTATTATTAATTAATTAGACCATTAGACAATAAATTTAATTTAATTAGATAATGGAACAGTTAATTTTTAATTGGAAAATTTTATTCCAATTAAAATGGCCTTCAATTCCGCCCAGCATGACAGCACAGGCGCAACGCCTGCTAGCTTGTTCCTGGGTAGGGAAATTAAACATACTCTTCAATTAGCGTGGAGGCTCGACGAGCTAGTGCCTTCGGCCCCGCAGATTCCAACGGAAACAGCGCTGGAGGCAAGCGTTAGACGCTCTGCGTCGCGCGAGGCAAAAGCGCGAGGCGATACTACAACAGGGATAAGAAACCCATAACTTCAAACCGGGTGATTGGGTTATGTACAGACTACATCCCCAGTCCAAAGCGGCGTATAACGTAAATTACAAACTCATGCCACAATGGTCCAACCCGTGTGTGATAACCCGATTCACTACACCGGTCACCGTGCAGTTAGTGAAGCCGTCAACGGGGAACTTTGTAACGTCGGCGCACGTTTCTCAGTTAAAACGTTTTTTTTCAGCCCCAGTTTTAATATGGCCGGGTGAGTGCTATGCGACGGTCCCTAGCCTAGGTTAGTGTAGTTCTTAAGTTCTATCTTCCTTTCCTTTCTTTCATTCTATCTACACGTCTTCCCGCGTTTAAATTATCTTCCAAACGACACCTCTAGTTACCACGGGGTCGGGCGTTTTGAGTCTAAGGGATTTCTTTTACGAGGACTCCCCTACAGATTGCCCGACGTCCTGTTGACGTGAGGCGCCGCACCTTTTGTTTTACCGTTTTATACATCGTTATTAGGGAAAACGCTGCTAAGCCACTGTGACCATGGCAAGTTTTGATTTTTTTTATCAATTAGGTTAGAGAAATCATTTCATAAGTTCCTTAATTCCAGTATAAACAAAAGCTGTGAAATGTTTTTGTGTTTTTTTTTTCGTAATTCACTTTTGTTTATGCTGCTTGCCCGGCACACAGCTGGTGGATAAGCCATCGTGAGGTGAGTCGACACGCCTCAGGATAGTCGCAGTGGAACACACACACACACACGCACACGCACACGTCACTCACACATAATAGCACAACGTTCGTCGTCACACTTACACATGACTATCCTCTGTTCTGTCTATCACTTTTCTTATCTATTTAGTACTTAGGGATGCCAACAATGAGCCAGGGATACGGGCAGATTAAATTAAGTAGTATAATAAAGTTAAGTGAATGAAACAAGGTTATTTAGCGTGATGTATTAGGGACGATCTTTAGGAGCAGGACAAACATGTCAGAATTGACAATGAACAAATTAGTTATAAGAACTGAATTTTCTAGTATTAAATGTTGTATTACATATATCTATTCGGGGTGTTGGCTTATAATTTAATGTAGCTGTAAGATTAAAACCTAGTATATTTTGGGAGCGCGGTCAATATAGGAATAGACGGCACCCAGCCCAAGCAATTATTCTTGGAATCATTAGGGCGGAAGACGTCGTCGAGGGACGGTCTTATCGCATTCCATTGTTCAGCTGCGAGACCTAGAACAACAGACAGACGGACGCTACAACAATACACCACAATGGGGAATTGGCCCAAGCCACAATCTATTAGGTCACTTTAATTTTAACACAACCACATTTAAAATTTGATAATCAACCTTAGTAATTAATTTAATGATTAATATCCTACCTTTACCTCCACTTGTCAACAGCCTTAAACAGGGGTCCATTATAGAGTCACCTGAGATGTTCTATACATTACCAACCTCACATACAGACCGACAGTGTTTACCTTTTCTCACCGACAGTTTTCCCATCGCGTTTGCTAACGACCGACGTACGTACAGACTAGGCAATGTTTCTCTCCAGCATTTATTTACCAATATATTTAATAAGAAAAGATTGAAGGGAAGTGTAACGTGTGTCAAACAATAGGGCTAAGTTTACTAATTTCAATTATTGTATTTAAGATAAAGCTTTCAGATTTAATTTTCCTTTTACATTAATATTTTTTTATTTATTTTTAACCTTTATTATATTAGGATTTTGCTGTAATTCACGATTCTTTAGTCAACATAACTAATTTAAATCAAGTCAATTCCTTTCCTTTTAAATTAGCGAAACAATTAGGATTACCTTACCATTTAAGATAGTCGCGGGGGGGATTTGCGTCCGATAAGGGCATGTGTCAGCGACTGGCGGATTAATAACCAAGTGTGAGTCAACTGGTTCAACCAATTCAAGGGATGTCATTCCAGTCACGCCATCTATGAACAACGACTACCGCCTTTCAGCTATCCTATCGTCCATCGGCTGAGCCCTGGATTGAGGAGGGGCCAGTAATTCAGCTGTCCGATCACTATTGGTCTATATACCAATCTCATAGTGTGAAGCACATTGTCATCTTATTGCATTTCGGCATGGATTGCCACATCTGACCTCCAACTATGGCGGGTAGTGGCGCATTCAACTACCTTGAGGCATGGGGTTGCCCCACCAGAAGTTGCTGCATCTATTTTAAATCACTATTATGTAGTGCACACAGCCGCTGTTACGGCTAACCCACTATCATGGCTATTAGCCCTATACAAGTATCAGCTAACCAAAGAGTGGCGAGGCCACACTGTGTGATCAGAATCGGTGGAAGGTGTGATACCAATCGGATCCAGCCTACTATATACACCATTTCGCTGACACACTCCCGCACCACTTCAGATTTAGTTTTAGTTCCAGCAAAATGGTTAGGATAAATTTTACCATAAGTAGTTAAGTAGTTATTTTGCCGCGCGAGCCGGTACACACCTTACCTTCTATTTAAGGAAAAAAAAGAGAAGAACTTTAGAACACTGACCGCTGCTTCAACCAACCAACTGTTGACAACTTACAACACATCCCCGCGGAATCACTTTCGAACTTAGGGCACCTCCCTGCTGGAGGAGAGGTGGACTCTTCGGACCCCCCAGGATTTGAGCAGCCAAGCTGAAAACCCCACCACCTTCCTCACCCTCCCACCTAAAAAAAAAAAAAAAAAAAAAAAAAAAAAACACATTTTAGGGGGAGGAGATTGTGGCGAGCGCCACCCGCGGCGGAAAGATGCAACTATCGCGTGCGCATGCGCGAGGATCTGGGAAGGGTGCGGCGTACGCAGTCGGCAGGAGGACAGTGTTCCCCGCTGGAGGACGCCACCCACGGCCGCTCGTCAGCTAAGTTGCCTTAGTTTAAGAATTAACTCTAAATTAATATATATCGATTATGTTTCGGTTAGGCTAAATTAACCATTAAGGGGGGGGGGGGGAAGTAGCCCTTTGGGTAGGATTTAGGCAGTCAGTTAAAATGTAGAGTTTTGGTAATTTAGGGCACGAGGGGATCGCAGCCAACCAGTTATTTTCCAGTTATCTGTAATCAGTCAATTAACTTGTAATTATATTACCCCTTAAGGTAGATCACTCTTAGTGCTGATCAAAGCTGGTTGTGATTGTTAGGTCCGTCAACTAGCACTCACGCGGCCAACACCATTTGTACCAGCCCGCGCGTTTCTAATGCGGTGGAACAGGCGACGTTTATTAGCCCGCGATGATCTCACACGGCCTCTGATAATTAATCTTTTGTCATTCAATTTTCTCTTTAACCGCGCACTTAATCCGTGTATATTTTCCGTAATCAGCACCAGTGCCGCGGTATTCATTCATCATCACCCACCCCACCATTCTCGCCAGTTTCCCCGCAAATTGGTAGCCTATTCGTTCGCGTTCCCCGCAATTATAATAAATATATCTTTGTAGATCTCAAGAAATGTTGTCCCGTTCATCACAATCATTTGTTCAGTTAATAGATTTCAAGAATCTGGAGTTGTATAAAGGTTTGTTTTGGATGTAAAGTATACATTGTCATGTATGATTAATCTAAAAAAATTAATTTAAAGGATGTACTAACCATTGGTATACAAAAGTTGCTTGAAAAGTGTTGTACATTTATGAATGTTGTACTTATACTGTAATATAATTTGTATATATTTTACTTATATTGTAATACATTTGTGTTACATTCCGTACACTTATAATGTAACTTAACATTACATCACGAGATACAACGAATAAATCTGTTATTTTATATCATTAAAATATATTTGTGTATCATTAAAAAACTTTAATTTGTAGTATGAATTCATATTTGTTAGCCTTAAACGAGAAATGATACTTTTCCAGCCATGACCCCTAAATATTTCTTATATTCAAAACAAATTTGCACCAACTTTTTATATATATTTATATGGATTTGTGCAGAATTAACTATAACCCTTCTGTAAAATATTATAACACATTCTCTTTAAAATCATTAATTTTTATGAGACAGTTTCTTTATACATTTAGCTTAGGTCTATATTGCATAGTTGGTTAGCTTAGTCTACGTAGTGCAAGAATATGTACGGATCCGTTTTAAGCTTAGAGCTATTGAACATTACAACAATTTCATTACTAAAGTAAAATGATTTACCTTTTAGTATGCCGATAGTTTTCTAAATTAATTTCATCGTTACAATATATTCGTGAATATTATGTAAAAGAATTTAAGGCGGCTGTTTACTTTATTATTCAGTCTTTTAATGAAGTGATTTTGATTTGGAAAATAACCTTTGATAGAGAAAACTTGTCCCATTCATAGTTTTTTGTTTGATAAATACGTTAATTTTAGTGGTATTATATAAAAGCAAGAGTAGATTACTAATTGCTAACAAGCAACTTTGACACTATAGGTTTGTTGTAGATCCAGGCTGATAAGCTCAATGCCCACCCTGAAATGTCACCCGTCCGTCTGATAAGACTTACAACACGCCAGGTCCCCATTAGAGTTACATTGTTAATCTGGTGAACATACCTTAGATAACTGGAGCTACATGGAGGTTCAACAAAACAACGGATAATTATGCACTCTCTACTCACGAAAAAAATCTAAATTTGTTTCCTCTGTGTTTAGCATTAAGCCTAGATCCGGGCAATGCAAACCATCCCTACCGGGTGGACTGTTTTTGGGGCGCTGTAAGCTTTTTTTTTTGGAAATTCAAGAAAACATAGTAAATGAAGCCGTACATTATAAAACTATTTCTCCTTTTTCTTCTTGTGAACCATAACTTTATTTTAAAATAACAATATTGGGAAAATGACATTGTAAAGAATAGAAATCGTGATGAGAATGAAATTTTTTCAATTTATCACGTCATATTTTCATATTTAAAAACTCTTAAAGCAAGTAAGAAAAAGTTTTAAGAACAATTAAAAGATAGCCAAAATGTAAAAACTTAGTTTTTAAATAGTGTACAGTAATACAAATTTAAAAAAATAATAATAACCAGTTGGTAATGATTTTTATCGAAAAAACAAAAATTGGATAATGTTTTAGTACTAAAATGTTACGTATGTTATACACAATTGCAAAAGCAATAGATTTATAAAAAAATATTTGCATTGTAGTGAAACAAATTTACTATGAGCTACAAACGTTCTTTATACTATGAATATAGGTGTAAATATTTTATTATTTACGAAGAAAACAAACGTTTTACTGATAACACAGAACATTTTGTAAATTTGCGATATTACGCTCAATTAAAAAAATTAATGGTGTATTAGATTACTTTCACCTATATATGTCGTTGTATTTCATGTAATTGTGAACATAAACTATGTACGAAATTGCAAAAATTATGAAAATTGCATCTTAGATAAATGTATAAGCTACGTATGGTTTTTTTCAAAATGTCTCAAAAATAAAATGTAAAATTCAAATGCATATATAAAAACATTTTTGGGATTTGTTTCTTATACATATTATTGTAGAAAATCTTCTTACAAATAAGTACATACATAATGTGTTAGGATTTATCTTGTTATAAAGTTTATAATTGAAAATAATTAAAGTAGTGCAGGTGAAGATTTATATACTAAAACCGTATCCATTATTTGAGAACTAAAAAGTGACAAATAATACTAATGAATCACTGATGGAATGCCATGTTGATTGTTTTGTAAAACCCGCGTTTATGGCAAGATGGTTATTGTCTATAATTATTCAAAGATGAACAATTTTAGCGCTCGTCCCTGCTCTGTGGCGGGCCATTTGCACTCCACACTTGTGTTTTACTTTTGTTTTTGCTTGCAATTTATTATTATTCTAAATATCAACAAAAAACTTTCTGATATGTAAATATAATTAAATTTTGCGTCGAATAGTACTAATTTTATTGCTTTAGCTTTACAAATAAATTGCATGCGACACTTTAGGCTATCGACCCTAAAAGGGCACTTGGCCCGGATAAGCAAAAAATAGCATGAGCCCTAAAAGGGTCGATGGCCCGGATCTAGTGCTAATTAGACTATCAGGAAAGACCACTTTATCCCACGCAAAATATTTTTTGTTTGTGGCAAAAGTAATTAATTTCACCAAACATTTTCATCTGGCGAGTAAAAAGTGTGTAAGTACCATACATTTTAGTATAGATATTGTTACAGTTGATGCAAAAAATAAACACTTATTTCAATATGACTCTACATTTGTGTTATTAAAAGTTTTTATTAGACATGGCTTACTAAAAAAAAATAAATATTAAAATAATAAAATAAAATAAAGTTATTTTTTACGTATGCCTTGTAGAACGAAAGTATTGCAACGTCAGCATTAATAAGCCTTTGTTGTTAAAATTTCCATGGAGTAATATAATGTGTCTTGAAAGTTCTTTACAAACACAAATTTTCCTATTAGATGGAATATCTATTGTAGGAGTATAGAATAAGGCCAGAACTAAGTATCCTGTCAACACAATAACATTTACAAATCTACTGTTCAAAATGTTTGTAGTTAAAACACTGCTTTAAAAGTATTGTTGGGATTCTCTCTAAAGTTTGGTATATCAACTCGAATTCAATGTTGCCAACTACAACTAAGTTAGTAACTTTAAAGCATGACGCAAATTTGTATCCTAAGTTTGGCCTATACAGTTGACTGCGGGATCACTATACCACACCATTCGATTATTATCAAGTACATTCTACTGTTGTTACAGTTTCCTTGATCACAATGTGGTCAGAACGGCTGATAGTAGGGTGTTATACTTTATTTAGTTCGGTTTTAAACGTAACTTAAGCAATATTTTAAATATTCAAATATTTATTTTTTTAATCACTCTTTGGAAATATTGGTTAATTATTTGTCAAAACTTACTAACGAACTAAAATGTTCAGAAAATGTGTTTGAGGTTTCATTTGAAAAGTGTACAACTTCTTCTATTACTTAAATCTAATCGGCCGAGTACTGGTCATGTATCTCAGGCGATTGGTGTGTGAGGAGTTCGATGACGTGGCACTGCTGCCTCGTAAATACTTCACTGTGCCTATAATACTGTTAGGCACAGTTCCGAGTCTCGTCCCCCACTTCTCTAACACTACCGTAATTGAGTATTTATCATTACTTTGACACTTTCAAGCAGTATTATATTAGAAATAATAGTACTATGAATATTAGTATTATTCATTAGAAATAAATGAGGCTCAATTTAATATATATCAGCTGCTGATTCCGTCCCCTTTTAGGAAAATATACTTTTTTATATAGGCCTACCGTATAAAATCTACCATTTATAATATAAGACTCAGTAAAAGTGTAATGTAATAAAGCAATCATAGCTGACATTATATGTGCTACTGATACGGTGAAATGTCTAAATAACTATTAATAATTAATATAAGTAGGTAGATATTTATTTATGATATGATTATTTGTACAACAATATTCTTTATGAAAACCACGTCTAGGAGACATGGATTTAATAAAGAATACAACCAGTAATGATTTTCAGGCCATTATAAACATCTGCTTCACTAGTACCTTTATAGTTGTAATATGACAAGAGCAATAATAAATTATATACAGTTATGTATTTTCCATACCATACGTTCTGTATTGCGCTAACTCTTACCAATATATCGGATGTTTTTAACAAGATATAAGTCATTTGGATATAAAATTTTGACTTTAAAATGGCAATACCAAAACTTTATACTAAATAGGTGCTGATTATATACAATTTTGTTGTGTGGAGTTCCCGCTAACCCCAACACCCCACCAATTCTCCCACTTCCTAATACCAGCATCAGCGACAGGGCTCTAGCATGCAACTTAGAGACTAGTAGCTAAGTAAGCTTAGCTCTTACATTAATAATTCAATATATCATCTTTTATGAAAGACAATAATCATACAATTCAACGTTGCATATTTGTGTATTGCAATAAATAAATGTACTGATTGATTAACTGGTGGGTGGGTCATCAATATAATCAGTGTCTGAAAGGGGGTAGGTGGGTACTGTGATAGTAAGTGTCTAGTGAGCAGGATGATGGATTATCAATATTATCAGTGTCTGAAAAGGGGTAGGTGGGTACTGTGATGGTACGAATCTAGCGAGCAGGAGGATGGATCATCAATATTATCAGTGTCTGAAGGAGGGTGGGTTCGTCAGCACTGTAAGTGTCTAGAGAGCAGGAGGATGGATCATCAATATAAACAGTGTCCGAAGGAGGGTGGGTTGGTCAGCACTGTAAGTGTCTAGAGAGCAGGAGGATGGATCATCAATATAAACAGTGTCCGAAGGAGGGTGGGTTGGTCAGCACTGTAAGTGTCTAGAGAGCAGGAGGATGGATCATCAATATAAACAGTGTCCGAAGGAGGGTGGGTTGGTCAGCACTGTAAGTGTCTAGAGAGCAGGAGGATGGATCATCAATATAAACAGTGTCCGAAGGAGGGTGGGTTGGTCAGCACTGTAAGTGTCTAGAGAGCAGGAGGATGGATCATCAATATAAACAGTGTCCGAAGGAGGGTGGGTTGGTCAGCACTGTAAGTGTCTAGAGAGCAGGAGGATGGATCATCAATATAAACAGTGTCCGAAGGAGGGTGGGTTGGTCAGCACTGTAAGTGTCTAGAGAGCAGGAGGATGGATCATCAATATAAACAGTGTCCGAAGGAGGGTGGGTTGGTCAGCACTGTAAGTGTCTAGAGAGCAGGAGGATGGATCATCAATATAAACAGTGTCCGAAGGAGGGTGGGTTGGTCAGCACTGTAAGTGTCTAGAGAGCAGGAGGATGGATCATCAATATAAACAGTGTCCGAAGGAGGGTGGGTTGGTCAGCACTGTAAGTGTCTAAAGAGCAGGAGGATGGATCATCAATATTATCAGTGTCTGAAGGAGGGTGGGTTCGTCAGCACTGTAAGTGTCTAGCGAGCAGGAGGATGGATCATCAATATAAACAGTGTCCGAAGGAGGGTGGGTTGGTCAGCACTGTAAGTGTCTAGAGAGCAGGAGGATGGATCATCAATATTATCAGTGTCTGAAGGAGGGTGGGTTCGTCAGCACTGTAAGTGTCTAGAGAGCAGGAGGATGGATCATCAATATTATCAGTGTCTGAAGGAGGGTGGGTTCGTCAGCACTGTAAGTGTCTAGAGAGCAGGAGGATGGATCATCAATATTATCAGTGTCTGAAAGGGGGTAGGTGGGTACTGTGATGGTACGTATCTAGAGAGCAGGAGGATGGATCATCAATATTATGAGTGTCTGAAAGGGGGTAGGTGGGTACTGTGATGGTACGTATCTAGAGAGCAGGAGGATGGATCATCAATATTATCAGTGTCTGAAAGGGGGTAGGTGGGTTCTGTGATGGTACGTATCTAGATAGAAGGAGGATGGATCATCAATATAATCAGTGTCTGAAAGGGGGTAGATGGGTACTGTGATGGTATGTATCTAGAGAGCAGGAGGATGGATCATCAATATTATCAGTGTCAGAAAGGGGGTAGGTGAATACTGTGATGGTAAGTATCTAGAGAGCAGGAGGATGGATCATCAATATTATCAGTGTCAGAAAGCGGGTAGGTGGGTACTGTGATGGTACGTATCTAGAGAGCAGGAGGATGGATCATCAATATTATGAGTGTCTGAAAGGGGGTAGGTGGGTACTGTGATGGTACGTATCTAGAGAGCAGAGGGATGGATCATCAATATTATCATTGTCTGAAAGGGGGTAGGTGGGTACTGTGATGGTACGTATCTAGAGAGCAGGAGGATGGATCATCAATATGATCTTTGTATGAAGGAGGGTGGTTGGGTCAACAAAGTACGTGTCCACAAAGCAGGAGGGTGGATTTTCAATATAATCATTGTCTGGAGGAGGGAGCGTGGGTCATCCATCTTAGTACCAAAGGTGTGAGCTATCAAATTATGCGTATAAATGGTGGGTGGTCTATAACAGTTAAAAACAAATCATAAATGTGCTGTGGTGCTTGTATAAGAATTTTTCTTTAAAAAAAAAATATTTGTATAAGAATGACTAATGAATTTCCAGAAAGTCATCTATTAATAAAAAAATAAAATATTTTGGTTTATAAAATTTTTTTATTACATATGATATGGTTATTTATAACTTTAGATATATGACGCTTCAGTTACCAACAATATAAATTCGATACAATCTATCATTTTGTTATGTGTGTTCACACCAACTTGAACGTTCAATCTTTTAAGTCAGACAATTTATTCTGTTTAAGGTATGTAAAGTAACAGTGTATGAGGAATCTTGTTATTGCTACTTAGTGGATTGTTTACTGCCAAAGTTCACAAACTGCTGTTTATAACGTGCAGGAAACTAATTTGAACTTTCGCAATTTTCGCCATTGACGATTTGTTTGCTTGAAATTATCTGTTTTGTCTCGAAATCTTTTTAAGACCAAAGAGAGCATATTTATTTGTAATGGCATTGACGTATGTAGTATAGGAAAGTATGTAGTATGGGGGAATTGTTTTCTTGGAGTATGACCTGAAATTTGAGGTTCCATTATTTATTCAGTCATAACACCATAGCAAACAGTTAATTGAAAGCATAAACATACGTTCCTAAATATTTACTTTATTAATATAGTGTTGAAATAATTTTTATTAAGTAAAAATAGAATTGACTTGGAAAAATCTTGTTTTATAAATACTCAATATTGAATATTTAATAAGATGAATTAAAATGGTATGCTACTTTTAAACAAATAAAAAATTTCTGTAAGAGAATAATTTACGATTTCAATGCACGGAAAACACGCAAAAATAACAAAGATAATCAATTATATGTCATAAATAAATTATGAGGTGATTCTAAGTTTTCAATTTAAAGTATTTGGGACATACGATTGTTTTTTTAAATAACTTTCATACCACAGTTGGATGTTCTAATATACTGAAACATGCGAACAACATGACACACGATTTATTATTTCCAAACGTATAAACATGTGTCTTATTACAACAAATTTTTATTTATATTTTTGTACGATGCCACAACAGTATCTTCCTCCCTCAATATCTTTGCTACCTACAACATGGATCTTCTTTTCATGACTATCTTCAAAAATCTCATATTAATGGTCAATTACTCTTCTATCATGTTGACGAGATTCACACTATTTTTGACACCCCTCAAATTGATATAATTCTAGTTTTTGGAACTAGGCACAAACCCCACATAAGGGACAAGAGCATTGAAATTCATTGATACAATATCGTTATATCTATAGACATGATCGTACATCTAAAGGTGGTGGGGTGTCGCCGTTTATATGAAATCTAACCTTCCTGTATTAATTCTTTACACTTATGATATCACCAGATTGGACGATCCCGAATACATACTTATTGATGTTAACTGTTCAAGTTGAATTCTGTTATAAGGTGCCTAATCTGGGTGGAATTCCAAGAGTCCCTCATCAATACTATGACTCCTTATCATCATGTCTTTGTCGTGTGTAATATTATTTTTAACTTAATTGGACCTGACAATAATGACAAAATTCACTTCACTAACCTATTTTACTCTTGTAGCTTAACTATACTACCACTTACCGCTACTCATCATACTTTACTGCTGACACATGGCTGAACGTGATGTCTGTTGCTGATGTAGACCACGTTGTGCATCATGTACAACACCCTACCCCGGTATTTTACTCTTGTAACTTAACTATACTACCACTTACCGCTACTCCTCATACTGCTACTGAGTGATGTATGATGCTAGGCTGAACGTGATGTCTGTTGCTGATGTAGACCACGTTGTGCATCATGTACAACACCCTACCCCGGTATTTTACTCTTGTAACTTAACTATACTACCACTAACCGCTACTCATCATACTGCTACTGAGTGATGTATGATGCTAGGCTGAACGTGATGTCTGTTGCTGATGTAGACCACGTTGTGCATCATGTACAACACCCTACCCCGGTATTTTACTCTTGTAACTCAACTATACTACCACTAACCGCTACTCATCATACTGCTACTGAGTGATGTATGATGCTAGGCTGAACGTGATGTCTGTTGCTGATGTAGACCACGTTGTGCATCATGTACAACACCCTACCCCGGTATTTTACTCTTGTAACTTAACTATACTACCACTAACCGCTACTCATCATACTGCTACTGAGTGATGTATGATGCTAGGCTGAACGTGATGTCTGTTGCTGATGTAGACCACGTTGTGCATCATGTACAACACCCTACCCCGGTATTTTACTCTTGTAACTTAACTATACTACCACTAACCGCTACTCATCATACTGCTACTGAGTGATGTATGATGCTAGGCTGAACGTGATGTCTGTTGCTGATGTAGACCACGTTGTGCATCATGTACAACACCCTACCCTGGTATTTTACTCTTGTAACTTAACTATACTACCACTAACCGCTACTCATCATACTGCTACTGAGTGATGTATGATGCTAGGCTGAACGTGATGTCTGTTGCTGATGTAGACCACGTTGTGCATCATGTACAACACCCTACCCCGGTATTTTACTCTTGTAACTTAACTATACTACCACTAACCGCTACTCATCATACTGCTACTGAGTGATGTATGATGCTAGGCTGAACGTGATGTCTGTTGCTGATGTAGACCACGTTGTGCATCATTTACAACACCCTACCCCGGTATTTTACTCTTGTAACTTAACTATACTACCACTAACCGCTACTCATCATACTGCTACTGAGTGATGTATGATGATAAGCTGAACGTGATGTCTGTTGGTGATGTAGACCACGTTGTGCATCATGTACAACACCCTACCCCGGTATTTTACTCTTGTAACTTAACTATACTACCACTAACCGCTACTCATCATACTGCTACTGAGTGATGTATGATGATAGGCTGAACGTGATGTCTGTTGCTGATGTAGACCACGTTGTGCATCATGTACAACACCCTACCCAGGTATTTTACTCTTGTAACTTAACTATACTACCACTTACCACACTA
This sequence comes from Stictocephala bisonia, assembly GCA_035578905.1. Classification (NCBI taxonomy): domain Eukaryota; kingdom Metazoa; phylum Arthropoda; class Insecta; order Hemiptera; family Membracidae; genus Stictocephala; species Stictocephala bisonia. The sequence continues at coordinate 36,510 of JAQJVL010002385.1, read as the reverse complement.
CTCATCATACTGCTACTGAGTGATGTATGATGCTAGGCTGAACGTGATGTCTGTTGGTGATGTAGACCACGTTGTGCATCATGTACAACACCCTGCCCCGGTATTTTACTCTTGTAACTTAACTATACAACCACTTACCACACTACTCATCATACTGCTACTGAGTGATGTATGATGCTAGGCTGAACGTGATGTCTGTTGCTGATCTAGACCACGTTGTGCATCTTGTACAACACCCTGCCCCGGTATTTTACTCTTGTAACTTAACTATACTACCACTTAACGCACTACTCATCATACTGCTACTGAGTGATGTATGATGCTAGGCTGAACGTGATGTCTGTTGGTGATCTAGACCACGTTGTGCATCATGTACAACACCCTGCCCCGGTATTTTACTCTTGTAACTTAACTATACTACCACTTAACGCACTACTCATCATACTGCTACTGAGTGATGTATGATGCTAGGCTGAACGTGATGTCTGTTGGTGATGTAGACCACGTTGTGCATCATGTACAACACCCTACCCAGGTATTTTACTCTTGTAACTTAACTATACTACCACTTACCGCTACTCATCATACTGCTACTGAGTGATGTATGATGCTAGGCTGAACGTGATGTCTGTTGGTGATCTAGACCACGTTGTGCATCATGTACAACACCCTACCCAGGTATTTTACTCTTGTAACTTAACTATACTACCACTTACCGCTACTCATCATACTGCTACTGAGTGATGTATGATGCTAGGCTGAACGTGATGTCTGTTGCTGATGTAGACCACGTTGTGCATCATGTACAACACCCTACCCAGGTATTTTACTCTTGTAACTTAACTATACTACCACTAACCGCTACTCATCATACTGCTACTGAGTAATGTATGGTGCTAGGCTGAACGTGATGTCTGTTGCTGATGTAGACCACGTTGTGCATCATGTACAACACCCTACCCCGGTATTTTACTCTTGTAACTTAACTATACTACCACTAACCGCTACTCATCATACTGCTACTGAGTGATGTATGATGCTAGGCTGAACGTGATGTCTGTTGCCGATGTAGACCACGTTGTGCATCATGTACAACACCCTACCCCGGTATTTTACTCTTGTAACTTAACTATACTACCACTAACCGCTACTCATCATACTGCTACTGAGTGATGTATGATGCTAGGCTGAACGTGATGTCTGTTGCTGATGTAGACCACGTTGTGCATCATGTACAACACCCTACCCCGGTATTTTACTCTTGTAACTTAACTATACTACCACTTACCTCACTACTCATCATACTGCTACTGAGTGATGTATGATGCTAGGCTGAACGTGATGTCTGTTGGTGATCTAGACCACGTTGTGCATCATGTACAACACCCTACCCCGGTATTTTTAAAGGCAATTTTACATTCTGTTTATTGATTGTTTCATCCTAGAAGTAGTCCTAAATTAATTTCCTTAAGAAATTACAAAGCTAAATAAAGATGCTAGTACCTACAAATTGGAGTGAGATTCTGATGGCCCTTGATGTTGACTCAATAAATGGTCTGTCAATATGTTTATCTGTATGATTCCTTTTCTTGTGACTGGCATGCTTCGGTAGTTACAACGTGAATCACCTAACAGCGGGCATATTGAATTTTAGATATTATTAGCCAATTCCAAAAGCAAAGAGATTCTGCTCTTCGTAAAGCAATGCGTACCAAGTCCACTGCTGACTGGGCTCATTATAAACGGCTTATAAAGACAGTAAAACAACAACTGCGATATGCTCTAATTAGTTTTTATTACATAAGTTTCTCAGTAAAACAATTCTCGAAATTTGAATGGTCCAGATTTAGGGATCTTGGTTTTGGTAAGGGCAATTGCGACGTACCTGTTGCTATGAACTTTAAACTAAACAATGATTTTGTGGATATTCCGATTGATGTGGCTGGTGCTTGCGATTATTTCCGTGAACTCAACAATGCCACATTAGAAGAGAATGTTCAGTGTCAGTTTACTTTCACACCTGTCACTGAGGCTCACGTTTTACGTGCAATCACGAGGATTTCTAGTAATGAAGTTGGGGCTGATAGAATTTCTGTACATTTTAAAAATATTTTCCTCCCATAGTTATTCCGGTATTTACTTCCATTTTTAACACATCACTCGTGTCATTGAAATAACATAAAGTTGGAGATTGGCTATTGTTCGACAATTTCCAAAAGAAACATCTCCAAAAAAACCATATGATCTTAGACCTATTAGTATTCTTTCAGCCTATCAAAATGTATTGAAAGAGGGAATCACAGGCAAATTACTTATTTTCTTAAGTGCCATTGAATGTTTTCCGTTTTCCGGTCTGGTTGTCATTCTAACCACATTACCACCACTACCCTATTGAAAGTTACTGATGAAATTCGTTCTGGAATTTCTATCTAGAAATAAGAGACTTCTATCAATTTTAACACTCTTTAATATTTATAACGCATTTGAATTTTTATCATCTTCTTCTTCTATTAAAACTATCGAATATAGGGTTTTCTATGGAATGCATAGACTGGGTGAGGTCTTGTTTGACAGATCATACAATGATTAGTAACAAGGAACAACAAACGTAAATAGTCTGAATATACTAGTGAAACTAGTAACATGGTTTTTGCTGGCATTTGCAGTCAGAAAATATTTGCTCTTTTTCTTCAATTAAATATAAAATTGATGTTTGTAATGATAGTAGTTTTTCCACACTTTTACCAAAAAGACGTCATGGGCAATGACATGACGGTTGAGCTTTTGGACAGATTGCACTGTACCTCAAAACTACTCTTTCAGTTTTAACCTTAAACGTCGAAATAATGCTTCCCGTTTTTCAAAACATTTGTCTTCATAAATTCAATCAACCCCGTATGCTTCATATTCTTATTATTTTGTGTTCAATCTTATAAAATAATTTCCTAACTTATCTGTCCGAACGTTTTCCTTAGATTTATAAGAATAGTGCTTGGAACACTCGACGCGTATCTTCATTGTTGTCTATTCCTCTCCACATAACTTTCTTATACAACAATTCCTTCATTGTAACGCTTGCCGACTTTAGAATAATCTTCCTGGTCATATTAGAGGTAGCGAAGGGTTCTTAACCGTATAAATACGGTTCTTCTCCAGGCCTCGTGGGCTGAGCAGCTTGTGTAGTACAGTACTAGATGTATGCTGGTGGAATGGTATGTATGAGAGGATGAGTGTAGGTTGAATTTAAAAGTTGTTTCTTTAGTACATATGTTAATTTAGAATCTTTTATACTCATACAAGCTATGCATACTATTTAAGTAGTTGAATTTCTCATTTATAACATTACTATCTTGTAATTAATTTCATTTTACACACCATGATAAAGATTTGATTTTGTTTTTTAAATTATTTGTAATAAATTAACAATGGTTAGTGTCTACGATAGGAGTTTTTATCCCTAACCTCACTAAATGTTGCATAATCTTTACAATACAGTTATTTTTCATTTCATTAAATGATTCTCTTACTGTACATTACTACATTAACTAACACTTCTTGGTTCATACGTTCTGCGTTAGATATGATGGTATACATTTGATTATTTGATAAAAAAATAAAACAAATAATGCAGAATCTGTTTTAAATCCATTCTTATAAGCAATACAGTTTATTAAAAACCTCGTTTCATGAATATTCATTTTTTTACGAATACAACCTTTTACTTATCACAAGTTCTTATTAACAATATAGATCGAATCATGACACATACATTTTTAAAAGTAATATTTAAGCGTATTCTTCCACATTTAAATTTCAATAGGAGGGAGGAATAAAATATAACTTAAAATGTTTTAACTGAAGGTTTTTCTCTTTTGTATTGGAAAAGTAAAAGTGGATTCCTGAAATAAAGTTTCTACTTTACAAATTAGGCAGATATCTCCGCCTCCATCTCAAATAAAGTTTCTACTTTACAAAGTAGGCAGACATCTCCACTTCCATCTCAAATAAAGTTTCTACTTTACAAATTAGGCAGATATCTCCGCCTCCATCTCAATTAAAGTTTCTACTTTACAAAGTAGGCAGACATCTCCACTTCCATCTCAAATAAAGTTTCTACTTTACAAATTAGGCAGATATCTCCGCCTCCATCTCAATTAAAGTTTCTACTTTATAAAGTAGGCAGACATCTCCACTTCCATCTCAATTAAAGTTTCTACTTTATAAAGTAGGCAGACATCTCCACTTCCATCTCAAATAAAGTTTCTACTTTATAAAGTAGGCAGACATCTCCGCTTCCATCTCAAATAAAGTTTCTACTTTATAAAGTAGGCAGACATCTCCACTTCCATCTCAATTAAAGTTTCTACTTTATAAAGTAGGCAGACATCTCCACTTCCATCTCAAATAAAGTTTCTACTTTATAAAGTAGGCAGACATCTCCACTTCCATCTCAAATAAAGTTTCTACTTTATAAAGTAGGCAGACATCTCCACTTCCATCTCAAATAAAGTTTCTACTTTATAAAGTAGGCAGACATCTCCGCTTCCATCTAAAATAAAGTTTCTACTTTATAAAGTAGGCAGACATCTCCACTTCCATCTCAATTAAAGTTTCTACTTTATAAAGTAGGCAGACATCTCCACTTCCATCTCAATTAAAGTTTCTACTTTATAAAGTAGGCAGACATCTCCACTTCCATCTCAAATAAAGTTTCTACTTTATAAAGTAGGCAGACATCTCCACTTCCATCTCAATTAAAGTTTCTACTTTATAAAGTAGGCAGACATCTCCACTTCCATCTCAAATAAAGTTTCTACTTTATAAAGTAGGCAGACATCTCCACTTCCATCTCAATTAAAGTTTCTACTTTATAAAGTAGGCAGACATCTCCACTTCCATCTCAAATAAAGTTTCTACTTTATAAAGTAGGCAGACATCTCCACTTCCATCTCAAATAAAGTTTCTACTTTATAAAGTAGGCAGACATCTCCACTTCCATCTCAATTAAAGTTTCTACTTTATAAAGTAGGCAGACATCTCCACTTCCATCTCAAATAAAGTTTCTACTTTATAAAGTAGGCAGACATCTCCACTTCCATCTCAATTAAAGTTTCTACTTTATAAAGTAGGCAGACATCTCCACTTCCATCTCAAATAAAGTTTCTACTTTATAAAGTAGGCAGACATCTCCACTTCCATCTCAATTAAAGTTTCTACTTTATAAAGTAGGCAGACATCTCCACTTCCATCTCAATTAAAGTTTCTACTTTATAAAGTAGGCAGACATCTCCACTTCCATCTCAATTAAAGTTTCTACTTTATAAAGTAGGCAGACATCTCCACTTCCATCTCAAATAAAGTTTCTACTTTATAAAGTAGGCAGACATCTCCGCTTCCATCTCAAATAAAGTTTCTACTTTATAAAGTAGGCAGACATCTCCGCTTCCATCTCAAATAAAGTTTCTACTTTATAAAGTAGGCAGACATCTCCGCTTCCATCTCAAATAAAGTTTCTACTTTATAAAGTAGGCAGACATCTCCACTTCCATCTCAAATAAAGTTTCTACTTTATAAAGTAGGCAGACATCTCCGCTTCCATCTAAAATAAAGTTTCTACTTTATAAAGTAGGCAGATATCTCTTCTTCCCTCTCAAATAAAGTTTCTACTTTACAAAGTAGGTGGACATTTCCGCTTCCATCTCAAATAAAGTTTCTACTTTATAAAGTAGGCAGACATCTCCGCTTCCATCTCAAATAAAGTTTCTACTTTATAAAGTAGGTAGACATTTCCGCTTCCATCTCAAATAAAGTTTCTACTTTATAAAGTAGGCAGACATATCTTCTTCCCTCTCAAATAAAGTTTCTACTTTACCAAGTAGGCAGACATCTCCGCTTCCATCTCAAATAAAGTTGTAGTCTTTAACCAATAACAGATAAAACGAATTAACAATTATTTTGTAAATAAACCATTTTAGAAGTAATTTAATTGAAATAATAGCTAATTATTGGTGGCAGGAATTTATCGTTAGTTCCAGAGTTCAATCTATATTTATCTATATTTTTGCAATTAAGTACTAGTTTCATTATACTGTACTGGAAATCATTCAAACTTAATATACTATAACGTAGATGGTTTTGGTTCAGCTAGCTTTATTTAATGTTCATGGAATATATGTTTACTATCCCTAAGTTCTATGTATGTATATATATTAAAAATTATGGAATCCTCTTTTCAGATTATACTCACCCTAGTATGGTTTAACATAAGGAATTTGCAATTAGGTATTTTGACAATAAATTAGATTTAAATGGAAATAGTTTTTTGATTAGCATAATACGTGTTGGTACATATACAGTACAAGTAAATGTCACACAATACAAATTTATTACAATATAAGCACAAAATGTACAAATATATTACAATACAAGCATTCTTTTGTGAATCCCTCTGGTCTGAGGAAGGTGAGCGTGGTTCACCGAAATCGATCACCATAATATTCGTGCATTTTATGCTTGTATTGTAATATTTTTGTACATTTTGTGCTTATATTGTAATAAATTTGTGTTGTGTGACGTTTACTTGTACTGTATTTAAATGGACTAAAATTTGTATCTTAGGAACAAGGAAAAATATAAGCTGAATCTAAATCCAAGTATAACATTTTACTTTCTTAGTGACTAATAAACAAATTCAAAGGGATAATAATGATGGATAAAAATCATATAACATGACGAAATATAACTCAAGAAAGGTGAACATTGAGATTACTATAATAACTCATATAATATGTGTTAATTTCCACAGTTAACTTCTTATCGCAAAAAGTAAACAACAACAACAACAACAACAACACTAAGGAGACAATTTAATTGTAACAAGCAGTGAAATTTGTACGTATTTAATTTAAATTGTGACCTGATTAGAATATGACCTTTTAACACTGTAGTAGCAAACATATAATTCTAAAATGTTTAATAACATTTTAAGATTTTATTGGCAATAGCTTATATTAAATAGAAAATGGTATTCATAAAATAAAAAAATATAAAAAATAAAATAAATGAATACAATTGCTTTTACAAAACCCTAAAATCTAAATGTATGGGGAAAAAGAAAACGGAATTTTACTTATAATAAATATAATTTAAATTGCTCGATAGCGTAGTTGTTTAAAACCCAGCTTTATAAACTAAAGGTTGTAAGTTCAATCCGAATCCCTGTCATGATAAATTTCGAAAGGAATCAGCTGATAACCACCAGCTGTTCATTTGTCATTGGGCTTATTCATTATTGACACTTTTTAATGAATAGTCGGGCTTATTTAAAAAAAAACTGCATTTACTCATTACACCCATTTGCCTACATCTTGACGCTCGTTGTCTTAAAATTAAATAAATAAAAATATAAAAATAAATAAATAAATGTTCAATATCCCGGCTGTAGCATTGTATAGAGACAACAAAAACTTATTTATACATCTCTATATATTTTTCTGACTAGGTGGAGATGCAAAGATTGTGTAAGATTGCTTGGTACTGATGGGTCAAAACCACTGTACGTGTATGGGTTGGCGGGTGGGTTAGGTTAGGTTAGGCCTTTTACACTTACAGTAATAAAGGCCCTCCCTCCCATCCATGCACTTACAGTAGTAAAGGCCCTCCCTCCCACCCATGCACTTACAGTAGTAAAGGCCCTCCCTCCCACCCATACACTTACAGTAGTAAAGTCCCTCCCTCCCACCCATGCACTTACAATAGTAAAGGTACAGTAGTAAATACCACTGTGCGTGTACGGGTGGGCGGGTGGGTCACTACCACTGTGCGTGTACGGGTGGGCGGGTGGGTCACTACCACTGTGCGTGTATGGGTGGGCGGGTGGGTCACTACCACTGTGCGTGTATGGGTGGGCGGGTGGGTCAATACCACTGTGCGTGTACGGGTGGGCGGGTGGGTCAATGCCACTGTACGTGTATGAGCGGGCGGGTGGGTCAATACCACTGTGCGTGTACGGGTGGGCGGGTGGGTCACTACCACTGTGCGTGTACGGGTGGGCGGGTGGGTCAATGCCACTGTACGTGTATGGGTGGGCGGGTGGGTCAATACCACTGTGCGTGTACGGGTGGGCGGGTGGGTCACTACCACTGTGCGTGTACGGGTGGGCGGGTGGGTCACTACCACTGTGCGTGTATGGGTGGGCGGGTGGGTCAATACCACTGTGCGTGTACGGGTGGGCGGGTGGGTCAATGCCACTGTACGTGTATGAGCGGGCGGGTGGGTCAATGCCACTGTACGTGTATGGGCGGGCGGGTGGGTCAATGTCACTGTACGTGTATTGGCGGGTGGGTGGGTCAATGCCACTGTACGTGTTTGGGTGGGTGGGTCGGTAAATGCCACTGTACGTGTATGGGCGGGCGGGTGGGTCAATGCCACTGTACGTGTATGGGCGGGCGGGTGGGTAAATGCCACTGTACGTGTATGGGCGGGCGGGTGGGTCAGTGCCACTGTACGTGTATGGGCTTAGAACTGTACTGATTTCTCGTACATTACAGTGAAAATTGTAGAGGAATAAAAAAGGTTGAATTTAAATAACAAAGGATATTTTGTATGGTGCAAAACATTTAACAGCAGCTCCTTATAGGATTGTTTGTGTGTAAATATAAATTTAAAGTATTTATGTCAAAATAAGTAACTTTAATGTATATATGTCTTGGCAGAGGGTCAAATTTACTAACAAATGACCGACATCCTGGTTATCATACTGAGTTTGATCATCTGTCCCAGAAAAGCACAGAACATTCGTTAACGTTAAGAATTTTAATATGACATAATAATATTGTCCCAAATACTGACATAATTTTACTAAATGGCAATTTTAAATATTAATTTACTATAATGATTATTTGTATTTTAGTTTTATTAGATAAAGACTTATCAGGAAAACTATAAAAATATATTCTTTACATGTAAATAAATATCACATATATTTTTGGAGCACGTTATAATTTATTCACGTTTACCATTTTATCCATCTGAGAATTATACTTTCATGTCCCAACGTAGTTCTTGTAATACAAGAAGAAGAGCCATACTACGTTCAGTTCTACATCAGAGATATAACAACAATCTTCAATAAATAGTTTATGGACAGTTTGAGGAATTCTCTTTCTGATAATGTTGAAATATCAATAACAGATGCCGTTTAGGACGGAGGTCAAGAGATTGCTCGTGGTGATTGCGGTAGTATGGAGTTAGGAGGCTCTCTGTAATTGTATCGAACTGTAAGCATTGTAGTTACATGTGTTTTAAGTTTAATTTAAAATAATAATATGACAAAATTTGTTGATTTCATACATGTATATCATAGTCTAAAATTGTTTGATTTTATCATTATAAACTTACCTTTAATTACTGCCAATGCTCATCATTTTTCACCCTAAATCAGTGAAAAATTTGTTCAATTTTGTATTAGCCTGTATATTTCTCAGGTTCGTTGATAATAGGCGATATTCTGTTGCAAACAAGCCTCTTCAGTAACTGAAAGCAGACAATTTAAAGAGCTGTTGGGTGGTAGCTTTTGTCTCGCTCTGGTTCTTTACCCGGTTTCAAAACAGCTATCATTTTTATCTTTTAATAACTTTGGGCATACAGCCAATATCACAGTGACGGCTGATAGAAGCAATCGTAACACACATAAAACAGTAGCTAAAGTAAGAATCAGGACTATAGTTCGGCCACTTTGATTGCGACCTAAGTAGAAAAACTGTGTGAGAGGGAGAAAGCTAGTCATTGAGGTGAGACAGAAAATAAATCTTCTCCCACCAACTGAACCGTCGTGCCACTGTGCCACTTTAACATTTCGTTGTCATGAATACGCTGGAAGAAGCTCCGCCTACTACGTCATCGAGCTAAGTGACCATTGGCGGGTAAGAAACGTGGTGGAAACTGGAATATAGTACATCTGGAACATGGCATAAGTGGAATGTGGAATCAGCTGATGAAGGGCGGTTTGTTGTTATTACTGAGTTATGTTGAAGTTAAATTATAATTATTTGATTTACGATATTATTGTCTTTTAAATATATATTTTATTTGAAATCCCAATAACATGATTGAATTGTTCAGTGACCTACTTTCAAACTAAAATAACGTGTATCACTACTGTCATAAAGGTTTTATTTATATGCAATACTTCATATGCAATTTTAAAAGGTGTGCTTTGCTAACTGTATAAGTTGTGAAAGATCGAGCAAGAACGTAATATTTAATTTAAGTATGATTAAAATTTCAAATGTAATTTTACATGCAAAATTAACAATATACAAAATTATGCCTGTGTTATATCGACTTTATAATTCAAGCAGTTTTATTTACTTAACTCCAGTTAACTTCACCAGCTGATTGTGTCCATTCTTCCCCCTCCCAACATTTACCCTCACGCCAACTGGAGACGGAGTGGTGTAACACTTTCCCTCTGCTGCTGGAACCCCTACATATGCTAAATATACCACGAAGGTCGCTTTAACCCAGGCCAATTATAACATTGAACAGCAACTTGCTGGATCATTGTGGGGAGCCGACACAAAATTTGTGCGTTCTACAGCTTTGTCTCTGGTTTATTTCACTGCTGATAATTTTGCTCCCATGCAGCTTAACAGTACATATGTATGAGAGGTTGATATAGATCTGAATAGGTGATAATGGGGGTGCGGCCTCCTCACTGCAATCCCTCTACCAAGGCTTCCAGTGCTGTGCAATATGGTTCCTCCTGATATGAGACGCAAATAGGCACCTCTCTGAGTTTAAAATCGATATAGGTAATCAAAAATTCCAATAAATATTAAAGTTTATTCGTGAATTCTTTCATTTATTAAGTAATCATTGTCAAACACTCACATCAAAAGACTTCTCAGAGTGTTTTAAAAGATCATATCTATTCCAAATCTCCCCATTCTCAAGATATCCCACATTATGTAGATATCAACATCTTTGACTAGCTTCCCAGTTAGCATTAATATAAAACGAGTTTTCGCCAACAAAATAAGGTTGTTAATTTGGGATACGTTTGACGGTTGAAAGAAGTTTCCCTGATTCAGGTATTTGCTGAGAGATCAAAATTTAAAAATAAAGACACAATTATTGTATTTACTGTAGATTTTATTTTACTTAGATCTTTGATATTACTTTAGTTTTTAATATTTTATAAATTTTGTAGTTAACTTATATTATACAATAATACTTTATTTATATAATTTTATTCTGATTGTTGGTTTTAGTGTTTTATTTTATTTCATTATATATATTTTTATTTATTAAGTGGAAGAGAGTATTAAATAGTAGTAAACTTATCACGTAAATGAAGCCTATTTCGCTGTGATTTATTTAAAATCATTACAAACAAGAAATGTATTTTTACTATGTCAAAAGAAAATTATTCCGTTTCGTATTTTGAAACAAAGCGATCATAACTCCATGTGCCAGAGCCAATCCTTCCTAAAAAACCCCGTTCAAAGGCAATAACTGTACTCTTTTATGGAGCTGGCAGTTCCATGTAAAGGATAATAAACATGATTAAATTAAATTTATACAGGAAATCATTGATATAAAAAGCTGTTGTTATTTTTGTAAGATACAATTTACTTTCACTGTTAATATAACATTCAACATAGTTTGTGTCAAATGTAAATTTATCGATTTCTCTTGCGTTACAAAAATATTAATCAATCAAATATTTATTTGATTTATCGTAATTATTTCAGTTTATTGCAAAATTAAAAATATGTATGTTAATAATTTACTGATCATATTATCGTGATATTTCTTGAAATAAAATTCCAATTATTGTCCTTTGGACAGACTTATATCTTAACAAATATGTTATGAATATATATTGATGAAAAGTACAAATACATTTACTTTATAATTCATTGTAGATTCATATAGAGATGTTTTTTAAGAGGCTTCTGAACACAAAACAGATATAGCAAAATTAAACAAAAATGGTTCCTGATGGATGAATTAGGTAGTATATAAATAAAAACATAATACCAATAAAGTGAAAGCAGCGACCTCATTAAATAAAAGTAAACGTGCTCATAATAAATAAAAGATGAATGAAAATCTTTCACAACCCTTTAACATGTTGATATATTATTTAAGAAAACTCATATGACATTTATACAGAATTTATAATAAAATAAATCTGATAATTGAAACATATGTACAGGTATGATCTATTTAAGTGAAATGTCGTATGCAGAAAAGAATATATATACCCAAGAAGAAAATATACCATTGTGTTGTTACAAATATTTCTCTCTTCTTCAATAAGATCTTTTATCTAAATGTGGAAACATTTTTATTGCTTCTATATTTATAACATCGGAGTTTAAAATACATTTACTGTAAGAAAATCATCATAACAACAGTTATTAAACCATAGTTATGGTGTTATGGAACAGGTTTTGTATCTATACAATTTAGATATAACAAAGAGGTTGTCAAATTACTATAATTATTTCCATATTGTACATTTATTTAGTGTCAGGAAAGTGTCTAGCACGTCCCTTTGGTATTTTTGTGATCAAGATAAAACTGCAGATACATTTTTAATAGTTGTATATTTATTACTTTAGTAATAATCAATTAATGGGATATATTTTTCATTTAAAAAGTTTTAAGTCTAGTGAATTAGATAATTCACTGTCATATTTCAAGCCAAAGTGGATCTGTAGACAATTTTATTTTCTAGGTGATTAAAAGAATAAAGTATAGAATAAAAATTTCCAACTGATAGCATAGAAATAAAAATTTAACTTTGTCCATATGAACAACGTAATAAATTTCTAAGCTATGGGATCGTTTAAGGTTTCTGATATAAAAACTGGTGTACATGATTTCTCCATATTAAAAATGAAGTATCGAAATTTCATATTTATATGGGTACTATAGTTAAAAACATTTAAATTTACATTCTAACAGATCATGTGAACTCAAATGTATATGATAAATGTTTTTGCAGGAAGATTCTATTGTGTTTCCATTCATCGTACTACGTAAACTGTTATAGTGGCACATACATTTTCCATAGAGTTGAACAAGTATAGTGTGTCCAAACGTGTTACATTGGTTATTGAAAATGTCTGTTGATAGCTTGTATTTGATCCATTTTTAATATCAACAAACTTTCTCGCACGTATTAGGAGTATCGTGCATAAATTTACAATTTGATTTGACCAAATGCATAGCCAGATTACAAGACATGCCTAATATACCTAGAAACCCGATATTTTAAAGATTCAGAGTCAACTACAGTAATATATGTATAAAAGCCATTTACCGCTTAACACTATTTTCCCAAAACTATAGGTTCGATTGACTTGAACATTTTTAAATATGTTTATCTAGGCCTCTAAAGGTTTATTAAGAAAGAATTTTTTTCTCCGACCTCAGGACTCCATCCTACTGGCCTCCAACATTTCCATGGTATTCTTATGGAGGTATATTAATTGATTGATTTATTTGATTACCGGCTGTTAAATAAGAACAAATTGAATAAACTATAGTTAGGATATACTTTTAAAATTGAGTTAAGTAGTAAATTATTCATAACATCAGCTGTTTTAAATTTGTTGATATATTAAATAATTGTTTTTCAAAAACAAAGTATTTAGTTTAATTTTCTTTAAGTAGTTTTTTAATGTTCTAGAATTGTTCGAAATTTTACTTAAATTTTGAATGCAAGTTCAATATTTAAGTATATATTTTGAATAATCTAATTCAATATTATGACCGGTAAAGTGGGCGGGATAAGCTAGTTATTTATAAATATAACCTAGCCAAAAACAAAAATACAATACACAAAACTATTGCAATTCCCTCACAGAAACTGACAAACAATGAACAAACCCACCCGCCCACCCATACACGCAATTTGGTATTGACCCACCCGCCCACCCATACATGCACTTTGGTATTGACCCACCCGCCCAACCACACACGCACTTTGGTATTGACCCACCCGCCCACCCACACACGCAATTTGGTATTGACCCACCCGCCCACCCATACACGCACTTTGGTATTGAAAATATTATATCTATTATTTTATCAAATGTAAAACAATAAAACTAAATTAATAATAATCTTAATCAGACACGTAATTACAAGAGACGTAAACTATATCTTAATTAGAGATTCGTAACTACATTTATTTAAAACAAAATAAACTTATCTATATTCAGAAATTGAAAATAGTTGAAGTTATAATCATCTCAAAGACGGAAGTTTGATACATCGGTTTGATCTATTAGTTGAAGTCTAATTATCCTTAAACTTATGGTGTGTATAGATAGAAAGTAACTCTACATTCTAGCACACATTTAATAATATTAAGGCCATGAATTTTATATAATGATGTGTTATATAATCATATGTATTTTAATTAGGATTTTTTAAATGTTATTTTGTTTTTTATATATTAATTTAATCACAGTACCACTCATACGAAGACAAAATTAACAATAAATATGTAATACTAACACTATTGGAAGCTTTGTTTAATTTTAAGGGAAGAGGTTTTATTTAACGAGTAAAAGACTACGAGGTCTTCAAGTGTTTAGAGGTGTACACAAATGTATTTGAATTTATTACAACTTTATTTCTGCTAAAAGTCATGAGTTTATTTCAATATAAATAATAACATTTGTTTAGGTACTACTGAACTTAAAAAGTAGCATTGAAAATAGAGTACTGAATATTTTTGATGTTTGATATTTAATTTATTAAAGAATACAATATTTTTGAAGAAATACTTAAATACAAATAATTAAATACAATTATGGATTTTGTAATTTAAATAAATGTACCACACTATCGGGATAAAAATATAAAATTTGGTTTGGAAGATGGCAGTTACCGTGGAAGAAAGGTATTGAATGAAAACAAGTAAATGTCACATCTGAAGATTGTAGTTTAATAGCAGCTATAGACTACAATCAATGCCTGCACTCCCTTATGATTGATAATAGAGGTAGGGTGTAACAGCTGTTTAGCATGTACCGGCAGTGGCATGTACCGTCTATGGCATGTACGCAGAGGCACAATGTTAATTGGCAACTATTGGCTCAATATAGTTTGTGTAGATAAAAATACAGCTGCTTTTATAAAGAACGGAGCACTTTATACATTCATGTTAAAAATACATGTTAATACATTTTAAATTAGTAATAATTGCAATAATCTTGTTTAATTTTAAATTATATTAAACTTAAAATATATTGTTTACTTCAAATACCCCTTTTCCAACATATTGGGTTAGGTTTTACCGTATTCAAGGTCACCACGACTTAAGGAATATAAGTTATGCTGATTTCATGTTCGAAAATCACATTTTATGCGTAAAGATATCCCTAAGTAGCTTTACTTTACATATTTATCTTGTTGTGTATCTAGAATATCTTCCTTTAGTTATCTCTACGTTTGTTTTAATAATCTAGAGATTTTATTTTATCTATCAATGCTTTGATATGTATATTTATTTATTTTTTTAACTCGAGACTGAAATACTAATTTTATTGTTTATAGTTAAGGCTTCAATAATATAAAAATATTACTACATTTATTTTTAGTAAAAATAAAATAATATTATATGTAATAATTAATATAATTATGTAAAAATGTGTTATGCTTACTCTTATATGTTAAAAAAGAATATGAATGGAATAAAACAATAATAAGGACAGAACCAATTATGGTTCTAAATAAATTGCAAATACTATATAGGGAATTACTTGTGATTAAAGCAAAATAAAATATATATTTAATTATGTAAATAGATGTATAAACCAATAATAAGCAAATGTGTTGTACTTTTTTGTAAACCACTTGACGAGTAATCATGATTCATATAAATGTGACAACAACCCCGTCACACAACCATAATTTGTCGTTAATTTAACATGATATATTACCACAATGTATACCATATTTAGGTTTATATTGTAGAACTTTATTTTGATTTTATTATCATAAAAAATGGTAGATATAAAAATTTACAAAATGTAGGCCTAAATAACATTTTAATGCAGAGAGCTGTTAAAATTATACGTTATATTCATACGCAGTTCAGCAGATGTTTATGTTACTGTATGCAATCTCTCCCATTGTTGGGATTAACAAGGAATAGACCTGCATTAACATTTTAATTGAATGTCAACAACGCAGTGCTTTGAACCTGTTTAAGAAATTTACATGATTAGAACTGTTATTATTACTTTATTAAGCTGCATTGTAAACATGGAAGGATATATATGATCGAATGCTTTCAGTATGGTTACTTAAATGTGTATAGCTATAAAATCTTCGTCATAATTGTATATGTTTGTATTTTGTTTAACATAATAGAAAGTAATTGTTGAAATATGAATGAATAAATGAATTTATTCCATCATAATCAGTACAAAGTTATAATAATAAACAACCCGGAATTGACTGACCACTTTTACGAGTAGTGTGGTCAGTATAGGCAACAAAATACAACAGGTTTCTTGTCAGAGTCCAGATTACAGTAGCATGTTGTTATCAGCCGGGCTGCTCTCCGTGGCGTCTACACCTAACACTGATAAGGCACATAACAGGACCTGCTATGCAAGACCGTACCTTCACTGCAATTCACAACTGATGCACTTCACTACAATACTAATAAACACTAATAAACACAAACAATTCACTTCAGCCTAGTATAAAAATATTTACAATTTCTTGTATGTGTAAAATATGTAATATACAGTATATCTATTTATTACGAAAGTGCTCAGTTAAGTCTAGGAATCTAACTTAATTATAATACGAAATTCATGGAATGATTAGAACTAAGGACAACCTCTTAGGCAAAGAAAGGGACCTTTATCCCTAGATACATGGTTTAAGACTGATTATCGTACCTAATTAAAAATTATCGACGATACTTCAGTACATTCTAGACAATTTCAAATGGTGATCAGTAGGTAAAATTTTCAAGGAGTCTTTATTTCCTTTGAATATAGTTTGTACTTCCTCAAAATACAAATTTGTATTTTCTTTTAAACAAATCCCTGGTTTTGAAAAAGGAACATTTACTTTTTTTTAGCAAATCTTATATTTTAGTTTCATTTCCATTATTTAGTGTGATTTTCGGCCTGTTTTATTACTAATTTAATGTAGAGTTTTACGTAACACATGAGTGAGAAAACGAGTTTGGTCTACAAGAGTGATTTTTGCATATGTATATAGCATGGGAAAACTCCTTCCATGGCGAATTGCACAGAATTATGATAAAGGCAACGACTAACAAAAAAATATGACGTCACATAAATTTTACGTATGGTCAGCAGATATGGTCAGCAAAATTCGTGGTTTTTTAACCATGAAGGCCTGCTGACCATTCCTTCGTCAAAAGTTTATGTGACATCATATTTTGGTGTTAGTAGTTGCTTTTACTAGAACAAACACCTATTACTTGAAACTCAGGTTTCCTACGGTTCAGAATAACCTTCCCTATAAATAAAACCACGTATTTTACTATTTTTTTATTAAATAGGTTTGTAGGTATACAGGGTGTCCCGTAAGTAACCAGCCAAACTTCTGGAGGTCATTCCTTGGGTTAAAACAAACAAAAAATTTCATGTGTACAAATCGTCTATCTCGCTCCATTATCCGGCTATCTGTCTGTATGTGTTTTTTACTAAAAACTTAATATCTCAAAGGTTATTTAAGATAAAACCATGAACATTGGTATGAATGTTGATCTTTACAGTATGCATGTACTATTTAAATTTCATTTTTTTACAACAATATTTTAAAAAATGGCGGCCATTTTAAATTTTTAAAGCCAAATATCTTAATAACCTTAAATTTTACAAAAAACTTGTAAGTTACAAAAAAGTGAAGGAATTTATTTTTATAAATAATTATATAAAAAGTTTTAAGATTGAACTAGTATTAACTGAGAAATTAAAATTTTTATCGAATTTGAACACTAAAGTTTTCAAATTTATTAATATCAAGCATATTTTTATTTGATAAAATTGTAATTTCTCAGTTAATAGTTGTTCAATCTTAAACATTTTTATATAATTATTTATAAAAATAAATTCTTAAACTTTTTTGTAACTTACAAGCCTTTAGTAAAATTTAAGGTTATTAAGATATTTGGCTTTAAAAATTTAAAATGGCCGCCATTTTGAAAAATATTGTAATAAAAAAATGAAATTTAAATAGTACATGCATACTGTAAAGATCAACATTCATACCAATTTTCATGGTTTTATCTTAAATAACCTTTGAGATATTAAGTTTTTAGTAAAAAACACATACAGACAGATAGCCGGATAATGGAGCGAGATAGACGATATGTACACATGAAATTTTTTGTTTGTTTTAACCCAAGGAATGACCTCCAGAAGTTTGGCTGGTTATTTACGGGACACCCTGTAAATACAGACATAATGCACTTTAGTACAAATGAACTTTTTGTATAAACATTTTAGGAATACAGAGAGAGGATGTGGAGGGTGAGTACATTTCTCTCCATATCCCAGATGTTTCCATCTCCATACATCCAAAGGAACAAGAAGGTATGTAGGTAGTTCAATTGGATGGCGCGTGGTAACTACTGCCCTCTCCGCATGACGTTACTGGTGAGATCGAACCTACTCAATACACATTACTGAGGCCTCATAACCCCAGATATGATACTATGACAAGGGGATATAAATAATACATTTAAGTGTTATGTATGTAGTTAAAATATGTTTATATAGATCAACACACACACACGCACACACACACACACACACACACACACACACACACACACACACACACACACACACACACACACACACACACACACACACACACACACACACACACACACACACACACACACACACACACACACACACACACACACACACACACACACACACACACACACACACACACACACACACACACACACACACACACACACACACACACACACACACACACACACACACACACACACACACACACACAGACACACTCACACACATATATATATATATATATATATACATAAAATTATGTATATATATATACATAAAATTATGTATAGTAAAAATAAGACATATTTCTGTAGAAAGAAATCATTCCTGTAATACTACAAAACTCATATTGGAAAAAAGGGCCATTATGAAATAAAATGAATCAAATAATATTTCTCATACTACGGAAATAATAGTAAAGCCAAAGTAAGTTATTTTAGTTCATCAAAATAAAATAACACGAATAAGATACATTTATTAATTAAACACATAACAAGAAATTCAATAACAGGGAGACTCAACACTAAATTACTTTGATTAATTTTATATTTTAACACCTGATATTTATCTTAACAAACATCCTAAAATGGTTATATTTAGAATTCTTAAAAGTGGTAACTGTTATATCAACATATTATATGTAGGTTCTAAACTTATAACAAAAATTAAAATATGTTTTCAGCATCTTTACAACTTATAAATATAATTTTGAAACCACATAATTAGCTTAATAACAAAATAAACAATTTTAATACGACTATCCATAAAAATATGTTCACATTTGACCTACATTTTTTTATTTTCTGTATATTATTTTGAGAATACAAAATTTAAAATAATACACAGATGTGTTGTCCGTACAACGGCCAGTAAAGTAAGTCAGTGCTGAATCTATTTATATTAAAATTACTAACAATGTAATCCATTATTAATAGTCATATAACATTCTATATTAATACCTTAATTATTTATGTAGCTCTAACTCCCTTTTTTATTTTTAGTTTTATTCTTTGATAATAACACCAAAACAGATCCTTTTATTTTAATACAGATATTCTAACTGAAAATACTCAATATGGAATAGGGAAGATATTCTTTACTTGCCACTTTTTCTAAAAAT
This sequence comes from Stictocephala bisonia, assembly GCA_035578905.1. Classification (NCBI taxonomy): domain Eukaryota; kingdom Metazoa; phylum Arthropoda; class Insecta; order Hemiptera; family Membracidae; genus Stictocephala; species Stictocephala bisonia. Next base: position 16,545 of record JAQJVL010002385.1, on the reverse strand, counting down.
AAATGTATGACAATTTTATATTTTTAGTGGAAACAGATCCAAGACACCCAATGTTCAACCAAGTAATAGTGCCACAACGTCTACGTTCTCGAAGGAGCTTCCTAAAAAGATGCAGGCCATTGGAGACCAATGCAGAAACCAAGTGACACACCTTATGGGAGGAGGAAATCCCCCTAATATCGAAGTTTACGGCAAAGGAAGAACTGGCACCTGGGCACTGGCTTCCATATGATGAATGGCGGGCTCTCAACAGATTAAAGACGGGCGTCTCAAGGTGCAAGAGTAACCTCAAGAAGTGGGGATATGTAGATGAAGACAAGTGTGACTGTGGTCTCAGCCAAACCCCGGAACACCTTCTACAGTGTAGAGACATTGGCACAATTTGTCTAGAGGACGATATTTTTAAAGCAAATGACAAGGCTATTCAAGCAGCTTGATTTTGGAAGAAGATGATTTAATCAGTCAGTCCGGACACGGAAAGTAAGTAAGTAAGTATATTTATAGTGTATTATACAACTAATATTATATGATAGATAAAGAAAATTAACCTATGAGACTCATTGTAATTATAAATAAAATAAATAATCCACATACTAAAATAGCTAAAATATTATTTATTATTATACACCTTTATCAAAGAACTTATATCAAAATACGAGTAAAATAAATAACCAATAACAATGGCAATTTATTTGATAAGTATATTTTAATATGAAAAAATAATATTTTAGTTATAACTACTATATAAATGTTATGTATATATTTCTCATTGATACACTTTCTAGATTACAACAATATTAGATAATTTCCTTGCCAGACTTGACGATACTATAGTCATATTTATAATGGAAGGTAGTAAACACTCCAGTATCTAGAGAGATCCTTCCTCCAGCTTCACGGAAGTTATGTCCTCTGGAATTTGTTTGCTCGTTATCTCTCGGAGAAGATGAGATCAGTTATGAAACTGCATGAGTTCCAGGAACTGACCGGAAGTTTTACTATTCGAGATAGTATGAAGCAAACAGTTCTAAGTAAGTTACAGCTATCAGACACACAGGAAGGTAATCCTTTAATTCATTGTAATTGTATAGTTGCAATTATAGATTGCATACATATTTCATACATACGACATGGGAGATTAAATAAAAATACTGTAAAATTATGTTATTTTTTTTAAACTTTGAAACTTTATTAACAATTTTTAGTTATGTCAATAAAATCAAATAAAGAAAAGTAAACTCTAGTTGAAATCGTACAATAGCAAGGTAGTGGTTGCGAAGTCATTTTATTTTACCAGGCGCCAAAATAACCTGATATCAAAATAGTATTACATATTTTAATATCAGGTTAATATATTACTTCCAATGTGGCTGTGAAATAAAATAATACGGCGACGCAGTCTGTTGTAAGGAAATTTGACGGAGAGCGCCTGCAAACAAACCGTGAACGCAATCTGGGTACAGCTCCCAAGTTGCATCGGGAAACAAGCACGGCGTTCGTTGTATGACTGACTATCTGCATCATTGATTAAAATGTCGTATATATTAAAGGGTCTGTACTATTCATTTCTCGCATACAGACCACATACACGTACCTTGACCCTCTCCCACCACAAAAAATGTGTTGAGTGTTTTCACCAACCGAATTTGACTAGTGTTAATTCGAAGTAGTGAGGGACTTTTTACTTTACAAAGTATTTTTACTACACGTGCAGAGATACAGACCCACCCTACCTCTCCTACACGTGCAGAGGTACTGACCCACCCGCCCGCCCCTAAACATGCAGAGGTACTGTGGTATGTAATTTCTTTATCTCCTAGAACCACCCGGTCACCCATACATGTACAAAGGTATTGACCCAACCGCCCACTCCTACACGTACAGTGGTATTTACCCACCCTCCCAACCATACACGTACGGTAGTATTGACCCACCCGCCCAAAAATACACGTACAGTGGTACTGTGGCATCCGCCCACCCATACTGTAAGTATAGGCATTTGGCAGACCTGTGCTGCTATCAAACAGTAAACAGTCTAATGAGCCCATTAGCCCAATAGTAGCTCACATGACTATTTAAATTAACATAATTTCAGCATGTGTTGGAGAGAGACAAAGAGTGAAATGAAGAGATATTGAGAAGAATACTATTGCCTCTACCTGTTACAGCAGGAAACCCAGTTTTACGTGGCCCGTGTGAGCACACAGTCCTCTGGCCTCTACCTGTGACAGTAGGAAACCAAGTTTTACGGGACCCATGTGAGCACACAGTCCTCTGGCTTCTACCTGTGACAGTAGAAAACCAAGTTTTACGGGACCCATGTGAGCACACAGTCCTCTGGCTTCTACCTGTGACAGTAGAAAACCAAGTTTTACGGGGCCCAAGTGAACACACAATCCTCTGGCTTCTATTATATTCTATATTCTATCAGTAGAAAACCCAGTTTCACGGCCCTCGTGTGAGCACACAGTCCTCTTTCCTCTACAGTTAATAGTATAATAATATGAACAAGAGAATGATTAGTGGTAGTTTAATAGATTGTACAAAACGGCATGTTTTATCACACGAGATGAGATTTATCAATACCTAATTCACTTTGACGGAAGCCCACATAAACTCGATTCAGTTTACATTCACAAGCTCTATGCATATAAAGCAGGCCACTTTAGTTGTTTGACCTCCAAAATTTTGTTCAACAAGTTCAAACTTGTTTTACATTAGACTTAGTTACTTCCATTTTTATGATTATAGTTGACTTAATGAATATTCCCAACGTATCTAAAATGAGTCATCTGTACAAATGCACTAAAGCCCATTACATTAACACAAGTAAACTGTTTGTAAATATTAATATTTAACTTTAAAATAATCTGACTGTATTTTTTGATTTGTTAAGTGAACAAATATGAAATATGACTGCAGTCGTAAGACTATTGTATACTTGAAATATGACTGCAGTCAAAAGACTATTGTATACTTGAAATCAATGACTGGGGTGCATCAGTTTTTGTTTAAAATACTCGGGTGCTTGTACATTAATAAATTGACTCCATATAGCTAAAAAATAATGGTCAAACAGTTTTAAAAATAATGACACATGTTCATGCGTGCACGTTTGTGTTTGTGTATAGTTAACAAACCATATCGCAATGTAGCTGATTACTACATAGGCAGAGACGTACGTAATTTTTTACAAAACATATAATAATACGGAAGAGTGAAAATATACTTATTTTTCAACCATACAGCAGTGAATCAACAAATTATGTGGTATTGACCCATACACATACAGTGGTATTGACCCACCCGCCCACCCATACATGTACAGTGGTAGTATACAGTCAGGCACTCTTAAATACTTACAAATGTAAATAAAGTTTATAAATACAAAACTACTTATTTTTATGTTTCTTTCCATAAGAAATCCACTTACTTAGTGTAAATATACATCTTAACCTAATTTACTTTGAGTGGGTATATTGCTAGTGTCATATGTTTACAATATGTATTTATACATATACATTTTATTTTTCAGTATTAATAATCGTGAAATTGATCATATAAAAAATGAGTCAAAGTCAACAATAATTCCTTAAGTACCAAGTTTGCCTTTTTTGAGTTATAATGTGTTTAAAATATTACTGTAACACTATTAGAAACTTAAATGACTTTTACAACAATTTGATATTATTAATATTAATTTAAAATAATATTATTAATAAAACTATTTATATTAGTAATTGTAGATATTGAATTAGAAGAACATAGATTGAATAGTATATTTCTTTTGAGTGACGTGGTTGTAATATATATTTTCGATAACATACATTTAAAAATATTAAAATGATGAGGCAACATAAATACGTCTGTTGGCACTTCACAACATTGATTTCTAAGGTGGTTGTATGACAGTTATTCTGCATATAGCAAACTCTTAAACTTTAAATTTACTTTTTGTTAGTTGTTGTCTACGATAATATATAATCCATGATGAAGCTGGTTAGTGGAGCGGCAAATGCCTGTAAAAGAAAATAACATAATTTTCTATAATTCATTTTCTTTGAATAACGTATAAGTTAATAATGTAACTTTGTTAGTTATATTATAATAACAAGGGGTTTATTATAACTTCCTATGTTTTAGTTATCTCCTAACTACAGATAAAGAAGCTGCTCTTACTGTATGCTCAGAGGAATTTGTAGAATTTTACAATTGACACAGTTTTTCATTGAGACACACAAATCGATAAACTGTACCAATTATTTTACACAAAGAAACTAAAAAAAGCTTTCTAAAACTAAAAACAATTTATGTAACATCAATACATGTTATGAAATTTTTGTTTATACAAACAAACATGACATTCATTTTTCTTCCTACGATAAACGAACCGTTATATTTAACAAAAACTGTTACATTATGTAATGTAAGACCATGTTAGTTAACGTTAGGTCAGGTTAGTTAAATTTAGGTTAGTTAGTTAACCGACATATCAGTTAAACATTTTAGTTATCATTAGACGTATGTCTAATCAACTCCATTATTAACTTTGTGTTTAGGGGAAGAATCTACGAAGGATAGTTGTAGACTTATATTTAAAGTTTTTGTGTACAATATTTGTATTTAAAATTTTTTTATAATTAATACGTTCGGTGAAAAGTTTCTATGCATTTGTATTCATGGGATTAGTATTGACTAATTTAAAAAAATATGAAAATCGGGATAGGACTCTAAACAGCCATATTTACCGACAATTTATACAGTAATTTTCATAAAAAAGTGTGTAAAACAACAATATTTATCTGCAGTTAATAAAATAGAAGTGATACAAAATGACGTGGCCTTCAATAAGTAGACATTTGTTCTACAAATATTATTTTATTTATCTTATAAACAACGAACAACTCATTAAGAAGACACATTTAATGCTTCAAACGTTAGATAACATTATTTCAACAAGAATAAAGCTGAAATTAATAAATATGATGGTACTTAGAGGTACATGCATATTTTAGGTATAAACATAGGTTGGAGTTTCCGAAATGAAGGTTACATGCACCAGGTTGCCACCCAGGCGTCTGAGATCGATTCGTAGTGAAATATACAAAGTAAAGGTTCTCCCTCACCACTCTCCTTGTTCAGTAATTACACGATTGTGGTTTATAGTGATGACAACTTCTGGCGATCTCCAGCCTGATATCTGGCCCGCTGGAATACATTTTCCATCAGACTAATTTAGGTTTTTTTCAGATATAAAAAAAACCTAGGGTATCTCTTAGAGCATTTTTCATTAGGTCTGTGAAATTGAGCTACCCAAAACAGCTTACCCAATTGTAATCAGTTTTACCTTTAGGTCTCGTAAGTTCTCGAATATTAATGTTAGTTCTAAAAAAAATAACAAAACTACATTACTTTTAAAGTGGGTAGGCCAAATTTACAAAACAATATACCAACCTCACTAATTATTTTCATAGACAATCAAGATATCTTTATACCTATCGTTAGTTCTTTTATAATAATTGTAAGTTAACAAATATTAACTTTAGTTCTTAAAATATAACGAAACCATATCACTTTTAAAGTGGGTAGGCCAACTTCACAAAACAGATATTATAGCCCACATAATTTGTTTACAGATAATCAAGATTTATTTACAGCTATCGTTATTCCTCGTTTGGTTTTGTTAGTCCCCGAGTATTAGCTTTAGTTCTTAAAAAATAACGAAACTACAATACTTTTAAAGTGGGTAGGCCAACTTCACAAAACCGATATTCCAGCCCACACACTTTTATGGTGTCATTTCGTTATTTTTATGAACTAACGTTACTATTCGGGAACTAACGAGGAACTGACGACAGGTATTGACAGATTTTGATTGTCTCCCAAAGAATTGTGTTTGCTGGATTATCCGTTTTGTGAAGTTGGCCTACCCACTTTAAAAGTGGCGTAGTTTCGTTATTTTTTAAGAACTAAAGCTAATATTCAGGAACTAACGAGCCCAAACGAAAGACTAACGATATCCATAAAGATATCTTGATTATATATGAAAATACTTTGCGGGTTGGAATATTGTTTTGTGTAGTTTGAATAATCACTTAAAAATTTATGTATTTTCGTTATTTTTGAGAACCAACGTTAATATTCGAGAATTTATGAGCACTACCGATGTACTAACGTTATAAAGGATTAGAAGTGGTTAAGCTGTTTTCGGTAGGCCAACTCCACAGTCCTTCTTTCATTAGCCATTTTAACGATTTATATTTTGACAAATTCTTGAGTTTGTGAATATTGTATAGTTTTATAACAATACAATACTACTTACACTGAAAATAACAGCCATATTCATTGAGAATAAACCTGCAGCAGAAAGGTCAGCTGAGCGGTAAGGTAGTTGGAGTTGGAAGGTTCTTACCTGGGAAAACAAACAGTGTAAATCTATTAAAATTATCTATACATCAATTACATTAAATAATAAAATATAGTTATATACTTAATTAGTAGATTATCAGCTACTAGATGTATGGAGCTGAACTGGGCCTAGTTCATAGATAAAAGTGACAAATAATAAGGTTAACGTACCTTTGTCGTCTTCAGCTTCAAAATCCTATTGTATTGGATTATCAGTTTCGGAGCAATAACTCCATGGTCACAACCAGCCAGCCGTGTTATTGTTTGTTTTGTTTTTTGTAAATGTCTAAATTTACGTTGACGTTTTTAATATAACTGACACTTTTTCATTATAAGTGTTTGATAGCGTACAGTGGATGTAACCATGGAGATCTTGTTCCGAAACGAGTAATCCAATACAATAGGATTTTGAAGCTGAAGACGAAAAAGCTACGTTAACCTTATTTTTTGTATTATATATCAGCTCAAGTGTTTTTTTCTTATTTAACAACTTTTTTCAATACATTTCTTTAAAAACGAAAATTAATTTATATAGTTGCTATTAGTGGTTATTTGTTTTTCAAATATAAAATTAGCTTAACCATTTAAATACTCTCATGGATTTACCCATAGATTATACAACTTAACGGGTATAGTTAGGTGGGTTAGTCAATGTCACTGTTCATTTATGGGTGACTGGAAGGAGTAATAAATTTGTACGGGTATAAGTGGGTGGGCGAGTTAATACTAAATACCACTGTTCGAGTATGACTGACTGGAAGGAGTAATACATTTGTACTGGTATGGGTGGGTGTGCGAGTTAATTACAAATACCACTGTTCGTGTATGAGTGGCTGGGAGGAGTAATACATTTGTACAGTTATGGGTAGGTCAATTAGTCAATACCACTGTTAGAGTATGGGTGACTGGAAGGAGTAATACATTTTTATGGGTATGGGTGGCTGAGTTAATACTAAATACCACTGTTCGTAAATGGATGGCTGGGAGGAGTAATACATTTGTACGGATATGGGCGGGTATGGATGAGTGGGTGAGTTAATACCAAATACCACCCACGTTCATGTATGGGTAGGTGGGAGGAATAATACATTTGTACAGGTATTGGTGGGTAAGTTAATACCAGATACGACTGTTCATGTATGGATGGCTGGGAGGAATAATACAATTGTACGGGTATGGTTAGGTGGTTGAGTTAATATCAAATACCACTGTTCGTGTATGGGTGGCTGGGAGGAGTAATAAATTTGTACAGGTATGGGTGGGTGAGTTAATACCAAATGCCACTGTTCGTGTATGGGTGGCTGGGAGGAATAATACATTTGTACGAGTATAGGTAGGTGGGTGAGTTAATACCAAATACCACTGTTCGTGTATGGGTGGCTGGGAGGAGTAATACATTTGTACAGGTATGGGTGGGTAAATTAGTAAAAATTAATGTTCGAGTATGAGTGATTGGTAGGAGTAATACATTTGTACGGGTATAGGTGGGTGGGTGAGTTAATACCAAATACCACTGATCATGTATGGGTAGCTGGGAGGAGTAATACATTTTTACGGGTATGGTTAGGTGGTTAAGTTAATACCAAATACCACTGTTTGTGTATAGGTGGGTGGGAGGAATAATACATTTGTACGGATATGGACGGAAATGGATGGGTGGGTGAGTTAATACCAAATACAATTAATTGTTCATGTATAGGTGGCTGGGAGGAGTAATAAATTTGTACAGGTATGGGTGGGTGAGTTAATACCAAATACCACTGTTCGTGTATGGGTGGGTGGGAGGAGTAATACATTAGTATGGGTATGGACGGGTATGGATGGGTATGGATGGGTGGGTGAGATAATACCAAATACAATTGTTCATGTATAGGTGGCTGGGAGGAGTAATAAATTTGTACATGTATGGGTGGGTGATTTAATACCAAATACCACTGTTCATGTATGGGTAGGTGGGAGGAATAATACATTTGTACAGGTATTGGTGGGTAAGTTTATACCAGATACGACTGTTCTTGTATGGATGGCTGGGAGGAATAATAAAATTGTACGGGTATGGTTAGGTGGTTGAGTTAATACCAAATACCACTGTTCGTGTATGGGTGGCTGGGAGGAGTAATAAATTTGTACAGGTATGGGTGGGTGAGTTAATACCAAATACCACTGTTCGTGTATGGTTGGCTGGGAGGAATAATACATTTGTACGGGTATAGGGGGGGGGGTGAGTTAATACCAAATATCACTGTTCGTGTATGTGTGGCTGGGAGGAATAATACAATTGTACGGGTATGGTTAGGTGGTTAAGTTAATACCAAATACCACTGTTCGTGTATGGGTGGCTGGGAGGATTATAAATTTGAACAGGTATTGGTGGGTAAGTTAATACCAAATACCACTGTTTGTGTATAAGTGGCTGCGAGGAATAATACATTTGTACGGGTATGGCTAGGTGGTTGAGTTAATACCAAATACCACTGTTCGTGTATGGGTGGCTGGGAGGAGTAATAAATTTGTACTGGTATGGGTGGGTGTGCGAGTTAATAACAAATACCACTGTTCGTGTATGGGTGGCTGGGAGGAGTAATACATTTGTACTGGTATAGGTGGGTGGGTGAGTTAATACCAAATACCACTGTTCGTGTATGGGTGACCAGAAGGAGTAATTAATTTGTACTGGTATGGGTGGGTGTGCGAGTTAATAACAAATACCACTGTTCGTGTATGGGTTGCTGGGAGGAGTAATACATTTGTACTGGTATAGGTGGGTGGGTGAGTTAATACCAAATACCACTGTTCGTGTATGGGTGGCTGGGAGGAGTAATACATTTGTACGGGTATAGGTGGGTGGGTGAGTTAATACCAAATACCACTGTTCGTGTATGGGTGGCTGGGAGGAGTAATAAAATTGTACTGGTATAAGTGGGTGAGCGAGTTAATAACAAATACCACTGTTCGTGTATGGGTTGCTGGGAGGAGTAATACATTTGTATGGGTATAGGTGGGTGGGTGAGTTAATACCAAATACCACTGTTCGTGTATGGGTGCCTGGGAGGAGTAATACATTTGTACGGGTATAGGTGGGTGGTTGAGTTAATACCAAATACCACTGTTCATGTACGGGTGGCTTGGAGGAGTAATACATTTGTACGGGTATAGTTAGGTGGTGGATTTAATACCAAATAGCACTGTTCGTGTATGGGTGGCTAGGAGGAGTAATAAATTTGTACAGGTATGGGTGGGTGAGTTAATACCAAATACCACTGTTCGTGTATGGATGGCTGGGAGGAATAATACAATTGTACGGGTATGGTTAGGTGGTTCAGTTAATACCAAATACCACTTTTCGTGTATGGGTGGCTGGGAGGAGTAATAAATTTGTACATGTATGTGTGGGTGAGTTAATACCCAATACCACTGTTCGTGTATGGGTGGCTGGGAGGAATAATACATTTTTACGGGTATAGCAGGGGGGGGGGTGAGTTAATACCAAATATCACTGTTCGTGTATGTGTGGCTGGGAAGAATAATACAATTGTACGGGTATGGTTAGGTGGTTAAGTTAATACCAAATACCACTGTTCTTGTATGGGTGGTTGGGAGGAGTAATAAATTTGTACAAGTATGGGTGGGTGAGTTAATACCAAATACCACTGTTCGTGTATGGGTGGGTAGGAGGAATAATACAATTGTACGGGTATGGCTAGGTGGTTGAGTTAATACCAAATACCACTGTTCGTGTATGGTTGGCTGGGTAGAATAATACATTTGTACGGGTATAGGTGGGGGGGGGGGGGTGAGTTAATACCAAATATCACTGTTCGTGTATGTGTGGCTGGGAGGAATAATACAATTGTACGGGTATGGTTAGGTGGTTAAGTTAATACCAAATACCACTGTTCGTGTATGGGTGGCTGGGAGGAGTAATAAATTTGTACAGGTATTGGTGGGTAAGTTAATACCAAATACCACTGTTCATGTATGGGTGACCAGGAGGAGTAATAAATTTGTACTGGTATGGGTGGGTGTGCGAGTTAATAACAAATACCACTGTTCGTGTATGGGTGGCTGGGAGGAGTAATACATTTGTACTGGTATAGGTGGGTGGGTGAGTTAATACCAAATACCACTGTTCGTGTATGGGTGGCTGGGAGGAGTAATACATTTGTACGGGTATAGGTGGGTGGGTGAGTTAATACCAAATACCACTGTTCGTGTATGGGTGCCTGGGAGGAGTAATACATTTTTACGGGTATGGTAAGGTGGTTAAGTTAATACCAAATACCACTGTTTGTGTATGGGTGGGTGGGAGGAATAATACATTTGTACGGATATGGACGGGAATGGATGGGTAGGTGAGTTAATACCAAATACAATTGTTCATGTATAGGTGGCTGGGAGGAGTAATAAATTTGTACAGGTATGGGTGGGTGAGTTAATACCAAATACCACTGTTCATGTATGGGTGGGTGGGAGGAATAATACATTTGTATGGATATGGACGGGATAGGATGGGTGGGTGATTTAATACCAAATACCACTGTTCATGTATGGGTAGGTGGGAGGAATAATACATTTGTACAGGTATTGGTGGGTAAGTTTATACCAGATACGACTGTTCTTGTATGGATGGCTGGGAGGAATATAAAAATTGTACGGGTATGGTTAGGTGGTTGAGTTAATACCAAATACCACTTTTCGTGTATGGGTGGCTGGGAGGAATAATACAATTGTACAGGTTTAGGTGGGGGGGTGAGTTAATACCAAATATCACTGTTCGTGTATGTGTGGCTGGGAGGAATAATACAATTGTACGGGTATGGTTAGGTGGTTAAGTTAATACCAAATACCACTGTTCGTGTATGGGTGGCTGGGAGGAGTAATAAATTTGTACAGGTATGGGTGGGTGAGTTAATACCAAATACCACTGTTCGTGTATGGGTGGGTGGGAGGAATAATACAATTGTACGGGTATGGCTAGGTGGTTGAGTTAATACCAAATACCACTGTTCGTGTATGGTTAGCTGGGAGGAATAATACATTTGTACGGGTATAGGTGGGGGGGGGGGGGGTGAGTTAATACCAAATATCACTGTTCGTGTATGTGTGGCTGGGAGGAATAATACAATTGTACGGGTATGGTTAGGTGGTTAAGTTAATACCAAATACCACTGTTCGTGTATGGGTGGCTGGGAGGAGTAATAAATTTGTACAGGTATTGGTGGGTAAGTTAATACCAAATACCACTGTTTGTGTATAAGTGGCTGCGAGGAATAATACATTTGTACGGGTATGGCTAGGTGGTTGAGTTAATACCAAATACCACTGTTCGTGTATGGGTGGCTGGGAGGAGTAATAAATTTGTACTGGTATGGGTGGGTGTGCGAGTTAATAACAAATACCACTGTTCGTGTATGGGTGGCTGGGAGGAGTAATACATTTGTACTGGTATAGGTGGGTGGGTGAGTTAATACCAAATACCACTGTTCGTGTATGGGTGACCAGGAGGAGTAATAAATTTGTACTGGTATGGGTGGGTGTGCGAGTTAATAACAAATACCACTGTTCGTGTATGGGTTGCTGGGAGGAGTAATACATTTGTACTGGTATAGGTGGGTGGGTGAGTTAATACCAAATACCACTGTTCGTGTATGGGTGGCTGGGAGGAGTAATACATTTGTACGGGTATAGGTGGGTGGGTAAGTTAATACCAAATACCACTGTTCGTGTATGGGTGGCTGGGAGGAGTAATAAAATTGTACTGGTATGGGTGGGTGTGCGAGTTAATAACAAATACCACTGTTCGTGTATGGGTTGCTGGGAGGAGTAATACATTTGTATGGGTATAGGTGGGTGGGTGAGTTAATACCAAATACCACTGTTCGTGTATGGGTGCCTGGGAGGAGTAATACATTTGTACGGGTATAGGTGGGTGGGTGAGTTAATACCAAATACCACTGTTCATGTACGGGTGGCTTGGAGGAGTAATACATTTGTACGGGTATGGTTAGGTGGTGGAGTTAATACCAAATAGCACTGTTCGTGTATGGGTGGCTAGGAGGAGTAATAAATTTGTACAGGTATGGGTGGGTGAGTTAATACCAAATACCACTGTTCGTGTATGGATGGCTGGGAGGAATAATACAATTGTACGGGTATGGTTAGGTGGTTCAGTTAATACCAAATACCACTTTTCGTGTATGGGTGGCTGGGAGGAGTAATAAATTTGTACATGTATGGGTGGGTGAGTTAATACCAAATACCACTGTTCGTGTATGGGTGGGTGGGAGGAATAATACATTTGTACAGGTATTGGTGGGTAAGTTTATACCAGATACGACTGTTCTTGTATGGATGGCTGGGAGGAATAATAAAATTGTACGGGTATGGTTAGGTGGTTGAGTTAATACCAAATACCACTGTTCGTGTATGGGTGGCTGGGAGGAATAATACATTTTTACGGGTATAGGAGGGGGGGGTGAGTTAATACCAAATATCACTGTTCGTGTATGTGTGGCTGGGAAGAATAATACAATTGTACGGGTATGGTTAGGTGGTTAAGTTAATACCAAATACCACTGTTCCTGTATGGGTGGCTGGGAGGAGTAATAAATTTGTACAGGTATGGGTGGGTGAGTTAATACCAAATACCACTGTTCGTGTATGGGTGGGTAGGAGGAATAATACAATTGTACGGGTATGGCTAGGTGGTTGAGTTAATACCAAATACCACTGTTCGTGTATGGTTGGCTGGGTAGAATAATACATTTGTACGGGTATAGGTGGGGGGGGGGGTGAGTTAATACCAAATATCACTATTCGTGTAAGTGTGGCTGGGAGGAATAATACAATTGTACGGGTATGGTTAGGTGGTTAAGTTAATACCAAATACCACTGTTCGTGTATGGGTGGCTGGGAGGAGTAATAAATTTGTACAGGTATTGGTGGGTAAGTTAATACCAAATACCACTGTTCATGTATGGGTGACCAGGAGGAGTAATAAATTTGTACTGGTATGGGTGGGTGTGCGAGTTAATAACAAATACCACTGTTCGTGTATGGGTGGCTGGGAGGAGTAATACATTTGTACTGGTATAGGTGGGTGGGTGAGTTAATACCAAATACCACTGTTCGTGTATGGGTGGCTGGGAGGAGTAATACATTTGTACGGGTATAGGTGGGTGGGTGAGTTAATACCAAATACCACTGTTCGTGTATGGGTGGCTGGGAGGAGTAATAAAATTGTACTGGTATGGGTGGGTGTGCGAGTTAATAACAAATACCACTGTTCGTGTATGGGTTGCTAGGAGGAGTAATACATTTGTATGGGTATAGGTGGGTGGGTGAGTTAATATCAAATACCACTGTTCGTGTATGGGTGCCTGGGAGGAGTAATACATTTGTACGGGTATAGGTGGGTAGGTGAGTTAATACCAAATACCACTGTTCATGTACGGGTGGCTTGGAGGAGTAATACATTTGTACGGGTATGGTTAGGTGGTTGAATTAATACCAAATAGCACTGTTCGTGTATGGGTGGCTGGGAGGAGTATTAATTTTGTACAGGTATGGGTGGGTGAGTTAATACCAAATACCACTATTCGTGTATGGATGGCTGGGAGGAATAATACAATTGTACGGGTATGGTTAGGTGGTTGAGTTTATATCAAATAATACTTTTTGTGTATGGGTGGCTGGGAGGAGTAATACATTTGTCCATGTATGGGTGGGTGAGTTAATACCAAATACCACTGTTCGTGTATGGGTGGGTGGGAGGAATAGTACAATTGTACGGGTATAAGTGGGGGGGGGGGGGGCTGAGTAATACCAAATACCACTGTTCATGTACGGGTGGCTTGGAGGAGTAATACATTTGTACGGGTATGGTTAGGTGGTTGAGTTAATACCAAATAGCACTGTTCGTGTATGGTTGGCTGGGAGAAGTAATAAATTTGTACAGGTATGGGTGGGTGAGTTAATACCAAATACCACTGTTCGTGTATGGATGGCTGGGAGGAATAATACAATTGTACGGGTATGGTTAGGTGGTTGAGTTAATACCAAATACCACTTTTTGTGTATGGGTGGCTGGGAGGAGTAATACATTTGTGCATGTATGGGTGGGTGAGTTAATACCAAATACCACTGTTCGTGTATGGGTGGGTGGGAGGAATAATACATTTGTACAGGTATTGGTGGGTAAGTTTATACCAGATACGACTGTTCTTGTATGGATGGCTGGGAGGAATAATAAAATTGTACGGGTATGGTTAGGTGGTTGAGTTTATACCAAATACTACTGTTCGTGTATGGGTGGCTGGGAGGAATAATACATTTGTACGGGTATAGGTGGGGGGGGGGGGGGTGAGTAATACCAAATATCACTGTTCGTGTATGTGTGGCTGGGAGGAATAATACAATTGTACGGGTATGGTTAGGTGGTTAAGTTAATACCAAATACCACTGTTCGTGTATGGGTGGCTGGGAGGAGTAATAAATTTGTACAGGTATGGGTGGGTGAGTTAATACCAAATACCACTGTTCGTGGATGGGTGGGTGGGAGGAATAATACAATTGTACGGGTATGGCTAGGTGGTTGAGTTAATACCAAATACCACTGTTCTTGTATGGTTGGCTGGGAGGAATAATACATTTGTACGGGTATAGGTGGGGGGGGGGTGTGATTTAATACCAAATATCACTGTTCGTGTATGTGTGGCTGGGAGGAATAATACAATTGTACGGGTATGGTTAGGTGGTTAAATTAATACCAAATACCACTGTTCGTGTATGGGTGGCTGGGAGGAGTAATAAATTTGTACATGTATGTGTGGGTGAGTTAATACCAAATACCACTGTTCGTGTATGGGTGGGTGGGAGGAATAATACATTTGTACATGTATTGGTGGGTAAGTTTATACCAGATACGACTGTTCTTGTATGGATGGCTGGGAGGAATAATAAAATTGTACGGGTATGGTTAGGTGGTTGAGTTAATACCAAATACCACTGTTCGTGTATGGGTGGCTGGGAGGAATAATACATTTTTACGGGTATAGGAGGGGGGGGGTGAGTTAATACCAAATATCACTGTTCGTGTATGTGTGGCTGGGAAGAATATTACGATTGTACGGGTATGGTTAGGTGGTTAAGTTAATACCAAATACCACTGTTCTTGAATGGGTGGCTGGGAGGAGTAATAAATTTGTACAGGTATGGGTAGGTGAGTTAATACCAAATACCACTGTTCGTGTATGGGTGGGTAGGAGGAATAATACAATTGTACGGGTATGGCTAGGTGGTTGAGTTAATACCAAATACCACTGTTCGTGTATGGTTGGCTGGGTAGAATAATACATTTGTACGGGTATAGGTGGGGGGGGGGGGGTGAGTTAATACCAAATATCACTGTTCGTGTATGTGTGGCTGGGAGGAATAATACAATTGTACGGGTATGGTTAGGTGGTTAAGTTAATACCAAATACCACTGTTCGTGTATGGGTGGCTGGGAGGAGTAATAAATTTGTACAGGTATTGGTGGGTAAGTTAATACCAAATACCACTGTTCATGTATGGGTGACCAGGAGGAGTAATAAATTTGTACTGGTATGGGTGGGTGTGCGAGTTAATAACAAATACCACTGTTCGTGTATGGGTGGCTGGGAGGAGTAATACATTTGTACTGGTATAGGTGGGTGGGTGAGTTAATACCAAATACCACTGTTCGTGTATGGGTGGCTGGGAGAAGTAATACATTTGTACGGGTATATGTGGGTGGGTGAGTTAATACCAAATACCACTGTTCGTGTATGGGTGGCTGGGAGGAGTAATAAAATTGTACTGGTATGGGTGGGTGTGCGAGTTAATAACAAATACTACTGTTCGTGTATGGGTTGCTGGGAGGAGTAATACATTTGTATGGGTATAGGTGGGTGGGTGAGTTAATACCAAATACCACTGTTCGTGTATGGGTGCCCGGGAGGAGTAATACATTTTTACGGGTATGGTTAGGTGGTTAAGTTAATACCAAATACCACTGTTTGTGTATGGGTGGGTGGGAGGAATAATACATTTGTACGGATATGGACGGGAATGGATGGGTGGGTGAGTTAATACCAAATACAATTGTTCATGTATAGG